>KB694046.1:0-14613 GCA_000349165.1 Anopheles christyi | reverse complement strand
CGGCGCGTTTTATGTGTCTTTTACTTTTACGATTATTGTTATGGTTATGAAGTTGAAATGACCTCCCAAAAATACATTTGGACATAGAGATATAGAGATAGAGAGAGGGAGAGAGAGAGAGAGAGAGAGTGAGAGAGAGAAAGAAATGTACAGGAAACTAAAAAGAAACCATTGATACTTCCTTCTCAGGTTTTTCATTCCAGCTTGACAACGGTGTCGTCCGTTATTTAGACCTTTCTGGCTGCTGGTGTTGCTGAATTGACCTCGTTCTAATAGAATAGATGGTTAATAGAGTGAGTTTATAGACCTGGGCACTGGTTCGCACTTAATCTCGTGCGGTCGTTATTCATGCATCAGAAGGCAAAACCTTTCCTTTCGCAAATCCCTCTTGCTACATGCCCGGCCGGAGAGGTGCAAGACATGTAATGCCCGAGGCTTTTCGCCGAAAACAGGGAATCGTGCTGGGATTAATCGATCGAGAATAAATGAGTCGTAAAGCTGTTGGTGCTGATGGGTTACGGTTGAGATGGGCGGGAAAGCAAGAAGCGCAAGCTCACGGTGCCGACCTTTGTGGTTGAACAATTTTCATCAATCGCTAATGACCCGGGAGACACGCCGTGAGCGGCTGAAACACATATAATCTCAAACGATCTGTTGAAAAAGAAACACACGGCTAAACGAATGGAGAAGCGCTTGTAGTGTTAGCTTTTACTTTCTGTTTGGATCTGATAAAGATAAGAATAGGTGTAGGAGAATATGTTTCAAATTCAGAAAAACATGCAATGATTCGCATTACGTGTGATCTTTAGCTGGTTTTATGTTTACATCGCTGTATAAAACTTACATAAACAATAATAAAAATTCAAATTAAATAAAACAACAATATTTGTTTACCGAATAATCGATACAAATGGAACTGATTTTGAAAACATTTAATGCACTAAAATTTTTCTCTCTTACTTATGGATGACATTTCTTTCACAATGCTTATCTTTATGATTTTAATTTGAAATTGTGTACAACCATAACCTTTCTACTGTGCAAGCATTTACCCCGTAAAATGCTACAGTTACGTTCAAAACCCTAAATTGTTCCACTTTCGTTTAATCGTCGCTACACTCATCGATCATTCCCCATCCTAGCATCGAATTTTCAATCAAGACTCTATTCAAAACTGTGTCCCATCGGTAGCAGTAATTACGCCCGTACGCTTGTTTGACCCGAGCCAAAGGAATGAAAGTGCGAATGATTGGACTGAAATTTTCTTCCTGCATTTGCACCACATGCCGAGAGACGATTTGCCGACACCATTTCAATGAATGGAACAGAAGCGTACCACAAAAAAGTGTATTACAAAAACGTCAAGAAGTTTTCAAGGAAGCAGCAGCAGGCTATAGTACTGGAAATTTTGATTAAATGGTCACATATCGAAACCGAACGGTTGAACCATTTGCCGACTGGCATCACTGCCCAGCTCGTCACTGTGTTTCTGGCGAAGTGAAAGCTGCATAGAGCGTGTTTCGTGCAATGAAAAGACCATTCTATACATTTCCAAAATTACATCATTCAGCTTTCGGACCAAGGGTTATGCTCACAATGTAGAGAAGGAGAGATTCTTAACTATTACAAAACTAGACCACTCGAATCTATGTAGTCAGAAGGACCAAAATCAATCAGCGAAAGCTTACTGGCTATCAACTTTGTTAGGCCGTTTTCTACACCCTTATTCCCTGTAAAATACATTCCACTCAAAGGAAGATAATTAATCATCTAATTTCTTAGCAAAGGCAGAACGTACTAAACCTTAACCATTAAACAACGCAACCATTCGGAGTTTCTTCCTTACGTTTCGAATTGGCTTAGTTTATGTTCCGCTTTCTCACACTGCTAAATAGTTACCTTCACTCAAAAGCAAAACGTACCACAACGTCTACCTTTGCTATAAGTACATTCCTTCCTTCCGCTGTTTCTTTTTATTTTCATTCGCCATAAACACCAACCCTGAAGCCTATTCCATCGGTAACTACGGTTTCAATTAGACTGTTCGTGTCTGCCTTTTACGCTGGATCGCTTGCTTTCCACAATCAGTTTGCTCATTTGCGCAACACATTTTCATCATCATCGAATGCGCGACAAACACCATGCATGAGTGACCATGAAATGAAAGTCCCGAGAAGCATCGTGCCTCACGGATTCCTTCGTGTATATGCATGCGCATGTTTTTTTCTTGCCTGACCCTCCTATTGCACCTTTACACTATGCTGCCTTCAAATCAAGCCGCTTGCATTGTTGATAGCTGTGAGATGTTTTTCGTTTTCCACCGAGGTAATCTCACCACTGCCATTGGTGCCAAGGTGCCTTAGCGAAAATGAACACCTTATGATCGAGATAAAGGATGCGTTCGAGCATTACAAAGCACCGCAATTAAAATCTGTTCCGCCGGGTTTTGTATCCGCCACCAAAGGTGCTAAAAATTACTTCCTGCCACAAGCTGGGTTCGCTGGCTGGATGGAATGGTAGAAAAGGACTAGTGACAAGTATCAGTGCGGAAAATTGGCGCAAAAGAACGTGTAATTAAAAGTGCCATTTTTTAATTTTCGGTTTGAAGGCACTAATTGAGAGGAATATAGAAATATTGATATGCATCAGGGAGTAGCGTTGTAAAACGGTTAAAAAGTGTCAATGAATTGTTTACACAAAAAGGAGCATTTGTTCGAACGTGTGACTCAAAACAAGATTTCACATTTATTCTGTCAGCACATTAACTCCTGATTGTTTACGAGACACAGCCGAAGTCATAAATGTACAACGGTACCAACTGTAGCGGAAGGATCTAAGTCTTCTTTCCAGGAATCAACAGCTCCGATCGTGACCAGATGGAGCTGAATACCGAGACCCTCTACCGAGCACATTCTCGGAAAAATTTAACTTCAATCGCACAAACTCTATTTCGGCCCAACTGAATATGCCGAAAGAGTCAGGTTTCCGGCAAAACACCTCCAAGACAGACATTAATGAAAACTATCCCACAAACCATCCCCCCTTCCCTAGCGCTGCTAACCACACATCCTAAACCAGCCACAGATTGTCGTATCCTTGTTGACATTTATTATAACACCACACCACAGCGAGATATCGCTTACACTGCAAATAGCCTATCCGCTTACCATTTTCCCTTCAATCGTGTGTGTGTGTGTTCCTTTACAGTTTTTTTTGGTTCGCTCCTTTTCTTTTTTTTTACAAAAACCGAACAAATGGGCTGCCATGCTATAGCTTCGTTGGCAGTCGAAGCCCGTCTATTATGACGTGACAACACGTTGTCACCAGTGGACAGCCCTGTCAAAACATGGCAGCTCCTTCCGGATCCAGCGTGAATTGAAGGGGGGGGGAGTCTCACACACACACACACACAACTCGGTCCACTTCACAAAAGTAATATGTATGCCTCGCGTGTATTGCCGCCATCGCCACTCATTACCATACAGCAAGCGACAGTTCCTTTTGTCCGGTTTTTTTTTTTCGTTTGTCCCACACTCGGGACTCGACCCTTGCACATTTGGAATACTCCTGTACCACCGAGGAGTATAGCACAAAAGGAAGAAACGGAGACAAGGTGAGAGATTGCACTCACCAACATACGGCTCCGTCTGACCCCGTGTACCAGTCCTCCCGTCCGTACGCCCATTTCTTTGAACGGAATCCGAGCATAGAACTACGAATTCGCCAAACGTTGCTGTTTTTGTTTTCGACGAAGGTAAATAATAGAAAACTAAATGAGACGAGGCTGGAAAGCAAGCGGAGGACACACCCATACCCATACCGTCTTCTTCATCAGGTCTCGGTGTTCAGGAACGATTCCCTGGAATGAAGCCATCAAAGTGTGAACAAAATGCTGCTGTGAACCCCACCCTCCCCCCCACCCTTAGCCCCGTCATTGGAAACCCGAACTCCCTTGGCCGAACTGCAGGCGAATTTGTTGCTGCACAAAAGAGGGAACGAACCAAACAATGGCTCGCACTAGCCGCCCCTGCACCGCTCCCCGTTCCCACACGGGAAACGCATTCATATCCTACATTTTGCTGGCGGACGGGGTTGTCCGGAGGGTTTTAAAAGGTGTGATTAATCTTTCTCGCCAAAAACGCCTCACTTATCGGGGTCGTAATCCATTTTAACTGGAATCAGAAACCCTGCCGTCCATGCCTGGTGTGTTACATGGGAGAGGGTCATGTCAAACATGGGCCAAACTCTGGTGGTGCTAGAAAAGAAAGTGACCTGTTTTAAGAGCGGGGAGATGTGGCCACAATGGGAAGGAAAAAAAATGGGAGCAACTCCCACCACTCCCATCACTAAAAACCACTACCGGAGATTGTTAGTTTTAGCATCATTAGTGTTAGCCTTAGTAATTTTTTTTTTTTTTGGTTTTACTTCGGACTCGACATTATGGCATAATATTACTCCCAAAAGATTGCTGAACTATACATCAAACTGGATACCCCTTTTTTGGCCTTTACATCAGCTCTAAACCTTCAGGGTCCTTTTTCCTGATTATTTTTTTGTTTTGGCTTTTATTTTCTCTTTGTGAGCTGCACTAATGCCAGTATCAATATTACTATCAACTATGGTGCCGCCTAAAACCCTAACCGCCATAAAGAACGGACTGCAAGCTGTTGCTCTTTGAAGTACACTACCAACATGACCTTTCTTCGTTCGTGTGCTTTTGTGTGTCGTAAGCCATGTCCATTCGCTAGAACATGTGTCAGTGGCCAACCGGAGCTGCTCGCACAGCCTCTTTTGAACCTCTGAACACCAGCGACAGAAGAAAGGAAAAAAGAGGCATCAACACCAGCAGCAGCTGAGGTTATGTTGGGGAAGTGTCAACATCATACAACCGGTACCGATGTGTCGGATCTGTCACCGTTGGTCGTGGTAATGAGTATGAGGTACCGAGCAACTTAAAATCACGATGCAAAAAAGATAAAAGTAAACTCAAAGTGAACACACAGCACGAAGAACAAAAAAAACACACAATCCCCCCGTTGTCTTGCATAAACCAAAAAAAAAAAAAAACATATTGCCCGTTGAGAACAGAGTATAAAGAGAGCAAAAGCAAAAGTATTATGTTACGGCCACAGCATCATTTCGTTAATGTCCGTTCCTTATATGGGGCGAGTGTTTGCGGCAAACACACGTACGAGCGCTTGTACCAACCATCGACAAAGCTTGTTTTTTAGCTTTTTGCGGTGCGGGGGGAAGGGGTTGATGGGGAAGGAGGGGAGCGAAAAAAACCCTTTGGACCCAAGATACCAATGGACCGAATAGCATCCCGTGAAGTATCTCGATAGGAAAAGTGATGGACCGTAAACAAAAGACTGGAGCCTTGCTTTTGTGTTTTATTTTTGTTTCGTCTTACTGTTCGGTCCATAAACGTTTGGTCGGTTTTGTTTTTAACTTTTTTTGATTTGCTGAATTTGGTAGAACGTTTTATATTTTCTGGTTCATCTGTTTGGCGACCATTTACTGGGCGAACATGGGAAGTCTTTCTCTGGTGCGCCTCTCGTTACGATCCTGGAGCAGAGATCATCCTTTCGGAGCACTGTTGCTGAAGCTGAAGCTCCCCTAAGGGCACGGCTTTTGGGAGCTTAGTTGACCTTAATCCAAGTTTGGCTCAGCCTTTTTTCATAGCACACAGTACGCTTCGTTGCTCACTCAGAAAGGCTTACCATTTCACGGGTGTTGGGGGGTTTTATGTTGTGCCGATTTGGAAATGCTTCTTTTAGGAGATTAAACAAATACATATGCGGCGTGCGGCAGAGCGATTTATTTTCATATTCGAGAATTGTACTGTTTGTTGGGCTTTGTTCTAAAATAAAATATCTTTAAATTCTAAAAATTCTTCTAGGCAATGAAACAAAAAAAAATTGTCCTAACAAATACGAAAATGATAAGCTAATAGAAATTTTCTGCATCACGGATTTACGATATAAACAATGCATTATATCAAGCATGTTATTATTCTTCTTCTGTCATTTGTAATAAATATGTTTTACAAATTTTCCATGAAATTCTACGAGCTTTTTTCATAGCAATAATCTCTTCACATTAAAACAATATTATTTTCAGGAATTATTCCCTAGTTAAGAATCATAAGCTTATTAAATGTTAATGGATGCTACTTTTACTTTGACCATCTTGCTTAGTGTTCTATTTGCCAACCACATATTCATTACAGCCATTAGAGATTTTTAATCAGTTAATACTACACTCAAAGTAAAAAGGCTTAAATAAAAGATTCAAAAGAGATCGGTCGGATAGATGGTTATGTCCTTCGTTGCAAATCAGGCCGCATCAACGGTCACAAAAAGTTGCTCCTACAGAAAGAGTTATCAAAAAAGGAAAAAAAAAAACAACTTCCCAATATTACATCACCCACCAAAGCAGAACTCATTTTGGTTTTTCTTTTAACCGCCAGCTTGCTGCTATGCAGCTTAACCGCTACCATCCACCTCCATGCTCCAAACCAGGGAAATTAGCAGATAGTGCAGGATCCATCATCTTCAAAGACGCAGCGGTCCCGCATGGGCGATGGCGTAAGCCGAACTTCTTCATCACCCAGCGCAAGCAGGTCGCATATAAATTCTTAAGATTTTCGTCATCGCTTTTGAGAGTGCGCTGGTTGTCGAGATCTTTTAATAAACCCACTCGCGTGTACTCTTTCATCTTCATTTAAAGACAACCACTCGTCGTCGCTCGGGTTTAAGGTACACCAGAGGGCGGCGGGAGGCGATGGTGAAACAATTTTCATTACGGGGTTTGCTATTTTACAAACCTCGTACTGGTGGTTGGCTTTCTTCCAGCTCGCTTCAAAAGTCCCCATGGACGCATTACCAGCTGCAGTGCCGCCCTCCTCACAAAAAAAAAACCGTCGGACGTCTGTTTCACGCTGAGATGAAATGAGCTTGAAGTGTTCCAAACCACCATCATCCGTTGGTGGTTGCGTTGCGAAAGATGTTTGAGCCTGGTTTGAGACGATGACGAGTCGCCATTCGTTCGAATGTTTTGTCGTGCTCACTGGCAAGATATTGTTTCCGGATGAAAAATCAATCTCCACTGGTTGGGCATCGCTGCGTTAAATGTGGAGTAATGGAAGGTGATTAATATAGCCGTTGTAGCCGTTCCTTATCGGCCTTTCTAGAGCGGTTGTTTTGAAGGTAGCGCTAAATTCCCCAAAGGGAGTTGATTAAATATTAACCACTGGTTACGAATTATTATCCATTATTTTCCGCAAGGCAGGGAAGAAACGGTCGGAAACGTATGCGAGCATGCGATGTAGTTCTAAGATTGATGTGCGTTTTGTATAGGGGAGACTGACATACAAGTCCACGAGTCGTCTGCAATCTTCCAATCGTTTTTGGTTAGCGGAATCGGTGGGCAAATCTGTTGCGCAAATAGACCAAGAACAGATCGTTGCTCTTACCGCTCGGTCCGTTACCATGCTCGGTCGTCATTATTGGCCCTGCTAGCATACAATGTAGAAAAATGTGGCTTCTGTTTTGGGGTTGTGTGCGAGGGTACCGGCCGTGTCTAGTCTTTGAAATAATATTTACTTTTAATTAAAAATGCAACGATGAATAAAAATTCCACCCCTATTTTCTTCACAGTCGTGCGCATGTAACGTGTAGCTTCTTCGGTGTCGTTTTTTCCAGACACGACAGCTTAAAAGGGAAGAATCCAACCCATTGCCATTGTGGTGGTAGATGGGATGGTATGATGCGATTGTAATTGAGTGAATGATTCGTCGTCGTGGTGCATTCTGTGTTGCGATGCTTGCCTGTGTGTACCGGTGTGCCGTACGGTTTGCAATAGGTTGATGTCGTAAATTATTGATATTCTGGAATGCGCAAAACGATACACCACAACGCCAAACTGCCACACAACGTCTGACTCATACAACTAATGTTAGCCCTTGCAGGAAAATGTAGAGACAGTTTGGATGGCAAAAATGGTACGGCATTTGACAAGCGGGTTATCGTTTGCATTAAAAATCAAGCAATGTGAGGGAGTTTTTATTTAGATGAGTGTTTGCTTTGTAGAAACAGATATGTTTGATTACATAAAACGGTACGGTATAACGTTACATAAAACGGTATAACACAATCTTTAAAATTAAAAATTATCCAGATTAAGTAAGATGAACGATACAAAGATGCTTGTGTTATTGATTTTTGTTTTAATATTCGAAGTTTTGGGATTTTTGAACCCACTTCAGGAAAAATTGAAATACACACAAAAACGAAAGCTGCTTCTATTTTTTAACGCTCCAGCATGAGTCCGGTCGATTGATATCTTTTAAACACATCATGGTTTCTTTGTTGTTTTATTATTTTTTTTACCACCGCACGTGCTGTATCTCACTATTTGTTTTCCCCAGTTTTGTGTACAAAACGTGAAGTGCACTAAACATGCACGTGGTCAGTTATTCTAACGCTACCCCTGCTCATTCACCCAACATTCACCCTCAAAACAAGGGGTTAAATTTCTACGCACACTCCAACGCATACAGCTCGGCACGTAAATTAAATATTTTCTCATCCCGTTCCGTCTCGTCCATTTGTGGAATGCAACCCAAAATGTACCGGCATCGTATGGGAGGGGGGGATATGGCAATGATTTTCCAACTGTCCAGCATCACCGGTCAGTTTCAGCCTTCCTCGACACAAGGAACAAGGGGTTGAAAACGTTATTTATTATTTTGTGATTAGCATGATATATTAAAAACGTTCCATTTTCCACATGTGCCGATTGCCGGTACAAGGATTACGAATCCGGTAGAGAAATCGAATGAAAAAAAGAATACCAAAAAGGATTAGAAAGCAAACAGCTGCCGCTGCGCAAAACTTCAAAACCTTCTGCTGTACGCTGTACGGCTGACTTGCATTCTAATGATGGAAAACGTTCCAGCACGAGTGGGAAGGTGAAGGCACACACATTTACTGCCTTGCATGCCTGCCCACTGTCGGCCAGCTCGTAACTGTTGCCTAGGCCGCCTGATGGTTTGTCCTTGGTTTGATCACCTGAAGGATGACGGTGTGTGGGTAGATTTTATCTCGCAAGACGCAGACGGTGGACGGCTCAGGGGAGTTTAATGTTTTCCGAAAATTAAGCGCAGCAGCCCGTAAGCCCGACCGTACAGCGTAAGATGGGAGGGCAATTAAAATGGTTTAATCTTCATGTTCATATTAACAAGCACGGCTTGCATGCTTCATAAACCCGGGAGATTCATTGATCGTGGAGAACGCTGGTCGTGGGTGGAGCGTGGACATATGCTTGTTTTATTAACGCTAGGCGTTGTTGAAGAAATTTTGGTAAAGCACAATTGTTACGGTGAGTCGTTTTTAAAAGAAGGATTTTAGTAAAAAAAAATTTTTCTTTAACCAAATAAATCGTCAATCTTTTATTTTTGTTCTTTTTGAGATTAAGTCCTTTAATCAAATATTCAGTTTTTAAATTTTAAAGAGAATCATTATGAAAATAATAAAAACCATCAGGTGTTGCAATCATGTATTTTTGTGTTGGGGCTTAGTTAAATATATTTTAATGATAAATTATTCACAAACAAAAAAGACGAAAATTGAAAGACGACTGTGAAGTTCGCCAAACGATTGCTGAAAATTGAAATTTTTTGAGAATTGGTTCAACAAATAATTCACGAAGCGAGCAACTTGTAGGCTTCTCATATTCCAAAATTAAATCGCATTAAATACATACAACAATCCATTTCATCAAAACCAGTTCAAAAGTTTTCAATCCAGAAAACCTGTTTTTTGCATTGCCTCCGTTAACATCGATACACGCTCACTTCCATGCAATTTCCAGCAGCTCGCCACGCGATATAATCAGATTTTAATCGCATCCCCTAATGGACAATTGAACATTGTCATATGGACGCAGCGAACACAAGCGAGTGAGTGAACACTAACGGCAACAAAAACAGTTATGGTGAAAAAAGAAATCATTTCCGCGGAAAAAATCCTCATCAGTTTCAGCACGGATCAAACATTTTAATTTATCGACACTCATGCACCACGGCACACATCGATCCTTCCTTACCCCACCGTCGCACCTTTTGTGTGAGTGCAGAGATTTAATAAAATGATAAAAGGCTTCGTCCTTCTTGTGAACCTCAGCAATCCTCCATCGGCAAACTGGAAAATGTGTGTGTGTGTGTTTTTTTGTCTCTCCTTCCTTTATACGGAACGAGGATAAAAACCACGCGCACAAAATTATGCACAATCGCGAACAAGCGCAATGATCAAACTTTTTTAATATAAATTTATGTCTTCCTCAATAATGCGGTGCGATTCTTTTCGCGATGCGTTCGCACGGTAAAACCTTCTCAAAGCGCCCGGAACAACCTAACTCGACCAATTTTACTTCTACCACAATGCTACATCCTTCGGCGTGGGTGGCGGTAGGAATTGAAATCAACGAAAAAATGCTCCCAACACGAGCCCCTCTCTAGTCCACTGCCAAGCTGAGAATATTGTTTGTGTCTGTTAGCAAAGGAGCGGGTGCAAAAGAAAAAGAGGGAAAACACAAACTGATGCTTTACCGCATCGACGATGGACACAGATCCTTGCGGCTTACGGCAAAAGTGTGCTTTTAATCTTCGAAAGCAAGCTTTATTTTTCTTCCACTGCCACTGTAGAATGACCAGGCGAAAGCTCTCGTTTTCCGCACAATCAAGTTTTGCTACGGTGTGATCATATTTTTTTTCACTTTTTCTCCTTTTTGGCATCTTGTGTCATGTTCTTTCATGTGCATCCTTTTTTGTGTTTGCCAAACTTTGCCGACCGGCCCTGTCTACAATTCCCTATTAGGGAAGTTTTATTAAAAGATGCAATCGAAATTTGTGCTGAAAAAGTGTCACCCAAAAAGGGGAAAAAGAGAGAGACTATATTTGGATGCATTGTGGGTGGGATTTGATGTTTTTGGACTTTGTTCTAGGTTGTTCGTAATTGAATGTTGCAGAAAGACAAAAGGAGGTTGCAGAAACTATTCTTCCTTCCGGCTTCGGTTTGCTACAGATTTTCATGAGAACATTGTACAAAATGATTGGTTGAAATTGTGAAACATTTGTTGAAATGATTCCTTCAATCAAAAGCCTTTTCTAGTATGATTAAGAGGACATGACATATTCTTGTTATTAAATATTGGTAGTGATGAACGTTTAGTTAATGCCATTGGAGTTTTAATTTTGCTACGTAGAGTATAAATAAATTAAAAACATGACAAGATTATTGAAATTTGTGAAAATATACATAAAAGGCATACTTTTCAAGCAACAATACCCATTTTCCGACTTGCCGGCCTAGTTTCAAATAATTCATCAAATAACCTTTGATGAAACCAAACAGATGAGTTAGAAAGATATATTTTTCGATGTAGAAAGGAAATGATGTTGAAAATTCCACAAATATTCTGTCACTAATTGATACCAACGGTCTCCAGAGCCATTTTGTGCATATTCAATAATTATTTCGGCACAAGTTCATTATATCGAACCGATTGCTGCCGGCTTAATTCTAGCACCCCGTTGGCCTGGTTCCGTTGGCACTAATCTAATCAAATCCTGACCCAGTTCCGAAGAAGAAGCTACAAAGTGTGAATTACGACTCCGTTTTGTCTCACCATTGCCTTCCACAGCCTTCCTGGAGCTGTGGAACACTAAAGTCGTTGGAACATGGGATGCGAACATTGCGTGATTGCCAAATTCCCTCCAGCGATGCGTTGTACTTTTGCCGGCGATTTCCTTTCCCGACGCTCATTTTGTGATTGATTGAGTTTGGTTAACGAGTTTCCTTTCCTTAAGACACTCGCTTTCGATAGCTACTTTCGTTGCCTTTTATTTTATTCGTTATCATACTGTTTTTCGATTTCTCCTCAGCTCCTAATTACAGTTGATCAGCAGCAGCAGCACAGGGGTGGGTAACACAAACTCCATCGTCTTCCAATGAAACAGCTCGAATCCGAAAGCTTATATTTTGTACCATTTTCTTTCCAGCAAATATACCTTTGTTGGCGTAAACGTAAAGAAGCAAAATAAAACTACTTTCCTTCCCTTTGATTGTTATTGACTTAGTTAATGAAGCAGGTGAACGGGCAAAATTAATCGAACATAACCCGACGATGGAAAAATCCAAAGAAAAGCAACTCCATCGGCAATCAAGGCAGAGGCCAGTCTTTGTGAACGGGAAGAAAATTACTTACCATTGCGTGATGTATGGAAGGAGAATTATTGTTCCGGGATTGATTACATCTGGATCCAATCACGTTATGCCTCGAGAATGAATACGCGTATTTCTAGCAACAGACCGGCATACACACTCATTCGTGATCTCAAAAGGTATCTTTTTTTTTTTTCTTGCGAACAACCTCAAAATGTGCAACTGACTTGGTGGCGAAATTTCGTTAAAAGCCAATTGAAAAGGATGATTGTAATAAATCATTTAGCTCATCCCGTTTGCGTGTGATCCATCTACGATCGCTACCGGCCGGATCGATCTAAAGTGGTTCATCTTTCATGCCGGTTAGCGTCTGCGGACCACTAGCGTTCGTGCTAGCATTACGCTGCATTTCTACCGTCGTACCGGATGCGCGTGAAGCACTTGAAAAAATTGAAACGTTTTCCACGTGCTACCCGCCAGAGTGCCGGAACGCTCCAACGTGTCGAGCTAAAGCGAGCGAAAGGCTCATCTGTTTGTGTGCCTCTGGTCCATCGGCGCTGGTGAGCGAGAAACCTTTTTTTTTCTCCTCCAAACATCAAGTACCACCGTACGCTGCTACCAACAACTCACATTCGGTGGAATGTTGCGATGATTCACGATTGCCAATATCGCAATTTGATTTTCGCCACGGCCTATCCTTACCCTTTTCGTCTCGTTGTTGTATCGGGATGAAAACGCGTATGTTTGACTTATTAGCTTTCGCAATTGGAAAACCAAAAATACAGTGCTACTGGAGCCCCAACAATGCAGCCACAAAGAGTGGAGCAATTTTTCATCTCATGCTGGCGTGTTTTTTTTTTTTTTGGTTGCCGTTTTTCTCACAATCGCACCAATGTGAGTGTAGGACTGCTACTTGTTCAATTATCGATAAAGAAGACAGAGGAAAAATGAAATTCAAGGATACCATTCGTTATCGGATGAAGATAGGTTATGAGAGGTTTACTGCATTCAGGATATTCAATGAAACAAAACCAAACGAATCATTGCTGTGAGGATATTTAAGGAAATATATCGAGTAGTTCTTCAGAAAACAATACATTTTTTTTTGCAAAATATTGTCATGAGTAGACCCGTACCATAAGCATATCTTCGAAACACATAAAGTTATGCAATATGAATAAATAAGAAAAATCTTGTTTAAACTAAAAACTAATTTAATAAATGGCCAATTTTGAACAGGAAATACAATTCCTCCTAGAGCGTAACGAAGGTGCAATGTGTAATTTTGCCAAAAACACATGTTTAATACTTAATTTGTGTATTAATTATCATTTATATTTTTTTTATTATTAGCGATACGATACCTTTCAGCGCGTGAAATCTTCACTGACAATTTGAATGCAAAAATGGCTATCGATAAATTGGCAATAATAAATTAACTGCACCGTTCGCGAATCGCATTAGTGTAAAACAATTTTTGCCAAATGATTTCCATTTCTCGCTCGCAACAATTCAACTCAATTTAATTCTATCGATTACTACTAATTGGTTCAGTTGAGTGTGTTAATAGAGGGGCGATATAGAGCGAAAGAGAGAAAGAGCAAAAAAACATACACATCGGAACAAAAAAAAAATCTAATTAGTGAAGGAGGTAGGAATGAGTTTCAACTCCGATTATATTACACCAAGCGCAATATTACGGTTCGGTTAAAAAATCACCTGCAGCTGTGCTGCCTGTTATTATGATCTGTCAACCATCCTATTAAAATTACTTCCACATTTTCAGGTGACACTTACCTCCCCCTTTTTCCACGTTTCAAGGCTTCGCCAATGAGTAGTGCTTTTATTCGGAACAAATACACTGTCAGTGCATGTTCTATTGGTCTTTCGCTTCAAAAGCAGGAAGAGTAATGCAATTATTTTGTTCACTTAATGGGAAGAGGTTTTTTTTTGCGTTAAAACCCTTTCAACTACCACTGTCCATCCATACAGGCTAGTTTTATCAGCCCATTAATGATGACTAGGTAGGAGGCTAGGTGTGGGTATATGTGCTGGTGGCAATCGACAAATAATTTACTTTGTGTGATCGCTGGTCATTATTTGCACAGGCGTGATCATTTCACTCGTTGCATTCGTTAGTGGCTGCATTTGACAGATTTGAGGGTACACAGTGAAATGTTGATGCTTAACAAATCTCATTCCACCGAGGCAAAACTGACAATCTGATAAAAATGCTCATTTGTGGTGCAATAAAAATGCACAACAAAAAAACAACATCAACATAAACAAACAAAAAAATCATGTTTTCGTTTTTTTTTGTTGTTTTAAATATAATTATTTTGTTGATGAATTTCAGTCGGCAACACAAATTATACAACGCAAAATGTAA
>KB694035.1:0-12422 GCA_000349165.1 Anopheles christyi | reverse complement strand
GGGCGTGAAGTACACATCGGGAAGCAGTACATGTTTCATATTTCTCGCACCCGTACACAACAGCAGTAGCGCGGCAAGCTGCTGCTTCTGGCTTTTGATCTGAAACCGCCAACAAATAATCCCGGGTACTGGGAGTGCCACCACAAAGTAATCCGGCGCTACGTGACATAACTCACACACACACACTCTACGGTCAGAACAAAAAGCCGAGGAAAGGTGAAGGTGGACCCGCGACGACATTGGTTTTAAATCAGCGGCAACAGATTTGCCGGCTGCAATGAGATATTCAATCCGGAATCGAAAGGAAAGGGCGAGGGAATACAACGAAGAAAAAAACACACAGAGGCTTTACTATCATGCCGACAGCACACTAGCGCTTCGTGTGAGGTCCTCCGGCGGTTTCTTGGACGAAAACAACAAGCGCCAGCCTTCAATTGCCGCCGCGGTGCCGTGTGGAGGGTGTAATATCATTAATCGATTTACGTTATTTCACGCTTCTGGAAATTGAGAACCTTTAAAAAAATATGCTTCTCACACACTCAAATAAATTCCACACACACACCTCAAAGAGACAGGGAGCAGAGCAAGATATTGATGATGTCATCGAGGAGGGACGGAGAAGGAATGTCCATTTTTTTTCGTTGAGAATGTTCTTCAAATTTCCTGACCAGTCATCCAACCTTTCGTATCCTGCCGTAAGGTGACTATTTCCTTTTGTTATGTACCATGTTTATCCCTCAACTGAAACTACACCACTACCAAGCCAACAATGGAATGTCAAACACGAAGATCCCCCCGAAACACCAGCCGCTGATTCTAATCCGTCGCGGAACCTTCTTATTGGGAATTTAAATCGTTCAACGTCAAACGGCGCCGTACCTTTTCGATCAGGCTTTAGGTATTTTTTGTGTGCCTTAAATGGGCGACAGCAAGCAGCATAAGTCATTCGGAGACGCATGTTTTATTCAGGCCCGTAAATCATCTCCAAGTTCAGGAAAAGTTGCCGTTGGGCGAGTCGCCGGCTAAACCAGCAGCAGCAACATATTTAACTGCACGAAAAATATTTTGATGAGGCACTAAATAAGCGTTGCCCGTAGCGGTTAGAAAAATAAACTTTTCTGCCACACACAAGAGACGCTAAAGAGCTGTTCTTGTTTATGTCCGTTGGCCGGCTATTTATGGGAGGATTGAAAGCAAATAAAGACGAGAGCAAGGTTTGGGACGTGAGAGTGTCTGGATTGTTTAGTATTATTACTAACCAAAATCGTTTCCTTTACGACCACAACAATCATGTGTTTGGCCCGTTGCGAATACTCCCGGTTTGCTGATTTTAACGCCACCAATCATCGGCACGTTGCACGATGATTACACTGTGTTTATTAAAGCTGGCCACCGCAAATGAGGTCAGAGCGGCGTGACTAACCACAAACAAGCGCGCTGGTGCTTGTTTTCAAATTCTTGATCGCCCAAAAAAACTTTCTAATTGTTTACTGAATGCAACGATCAATACTCCAATTGCAGCACTCGTTTGCAGCGATTCTAGCAGCGGGTTAATGAAAAACCGCCTCCCTTAGCGCGTAAACAACTTTGTAAATCAAAAATTCCACACTATAAACAGGCGTTTATTAACGTTTTTCCCTGACGATGAGCCGCATACTCAGTTTGTGATGAAGGCGTTTCATACGCTCGTTGTCAGGAACAGAGAAACCCCGTTTTCGCCATTGATGGTGATGGGACAGTGGGATAGTGTAGCGAGACAGACCCGCATCAAACCTAGTCTCCTACTCGGTACGCAATCCCTGATGATGGACGGTCCTGTGTTCTGTTGCTCGTCAGCTCATCAGACTGCAAACTAATGCGAGTTTGCTTACAATATTTTTCGCTCTCGCTTCTCCATAACTGATGCGAAGAAGCATCCAAGTACGCGTATTGTATTTAATTAAAGTGCAAAGGCAAAAGCTGGGGGCAAAAGGTACAAGTACCGAATGCTGCATATTTTGAGCGATGATTTTGCGCGAGGGAACAATATTCTATATCGCACGAAGCTGCGTCCAGCCAGTGGGAGATCCGTGTTCTCTGGGTCTGGGTCACCGTCGCTTCCGTCGGGGGCGAGGTTGTTTTGTCCAGGAGTAAAAACAGTACAGCGTGTTTCGGTGAGCTTCAGCGATTATTTTAATATCGTCAGTGCCCCCGAGGAGCGTGTAGCGTCTGCGAGCTCAAAAGGATCCGTTGCCCCACAAGCCCCTTCAAGCGAGGAGATATGGAGCTGGATGGGCAGTTGGTTGTTGCAGGGCCAAAGGCAGGATTTAAAACGAGCAGACCAAAAAATGGAATAGAGGTAAGCGCAAGCTTACAGAAGAACAAGTCCCATCCGAGCGGAATGTAACGAGATTGGACTCTTGGGCTGCATGCTACACAGGAATGACTACAGCGAGTGGGTAATATACCATACACGTCGACGTCCAAGCTTCCAGGCTGGGGTTGAGGCTGGTTGTTCCCGTCCTCCTACACAAGGCCGTTCAGTAACGGACAGATAATTACATTATAATATTCGTAGCACTGACGTCCGGGAAAGCACCCATTCCTCGCCGACTAGAGGTTTTAAATTAGCTCTGGATAGGTTTCGTTTTCCTCATCGTTCGGCTTCCTCCCCCTTTTTTTCACAATGTAAAAAGGATTTACAGCAAAAAAAACCATTTTCAGTTGGGCTGGCGTCTTCTGTAGAGTTATGTAATTTTACTTCCCCTTGTTTTATTTCCTGAACGACCTGGAAGGTTGCGATACAATCCTTTTACAATGCCCCGTCTCACCCGGTCCAGGCAAGCGGTACATGAAAGACTCGTTTCCACGAGTTGCTACATTGCAACACGGCGAAGAAGCGGCAGGCCCGACTTGGTCGCTAAATTAAAAATTAGCAACACTTTACGTGCAACGAGGCGGCATGATTATTTAAATACAAGTTTAGCACCGCCAACGGGTGCTACGGGTTGGGCAAGAGTAAAATATATAATAATAAACAACACGCGGAGACTCATCGTTGCCATCGTTCATCATCAAACATTAATTTTCGGTCAAAACACCCAACGACCCACTGGTGCACCAGAGTGGCAGCGGAGAATTAAGACCTCAGTCGGTGTACCCCTCGTTTGCCGGGTGTGCCGGAAGGTGTAACGAAGGGTGCCGGGTAATGATTGCCCGAAAAATCACGCCCGAACCTGGACCCAGCCGACTGCAAGCCAGCCAGCATCAGTGATCGTAAACGATTCGAGATGCCGCGAGGGGCATGCGAACGATGGGACGAAAGAGGAGACCCGAAAAGACCGACACCTCTTGTCAGCTGCCAGGGAAGATTGGGGAGGTACAAGACAAACGCCAACCAGCCACAGCCACACCAGCGTACAGGAAGTACGTTATAAAGTGATTAAATCTCGATTTTCCAGACTCGCGCGCCACAATTTCGGGAATTTTGGGTGCCCAATTAAAGTCTTGAAACAACGCGCCTTGGTGGTTTGCGATCGTCCGGAGCTGATAAGAAAATGGCAGGCTGACGGTAGGCGCTGCTTAGCTTTACCCGGGATAGACCGGGACCCCGATAAATGAGCAGCCGAAAAGGTTTGCTGAACGTTGTGTGTCGTCTATGTCCCACGGGGCATTCATTAATAACGCGTTTAGAACGTGTCTGCCGTTGAAACGCTCGCTGCCTTGATGATGAGCCATGGTGTGCTTCCGTCGTGTCAACCGACGTGATCTTGTGAGATAAACGCAAAACAAAACAACAACAACAACAGTGTCTCCTGAAGGGACCTTAAAAGTAAGCTGTCAGTTTTGACACTGGCCAGTAGCACGCACGCACGCAATACCCAAGTCCGCATTCGCTCCAAGGCCAAACAGAACACACACACACACACAAAACCGGATTGAATTGTCAAACGGGAAATAGAACCAAGTAAACCAGAGAGCAGTATCGTAGAGCTGGAGCCATCTTTGCAGCGTGGAATATAAAAAAAAATCCCTCTGCTTGTGTTTATGTACGAGCATATGTGGGTTTGTTTTGCTACTTCTATCACGGCCGGATGTGGCTGAATCGATAAAATGGCTACAACTGTGAAGGCGAGAAGAGCATGTACACACAGTGCATACAATTCCAGAATAGCCGTCATTATCAGACAAAACCTTCCACGCTCTCGTCTCGTCGGGAAGGAAGTGAACCGCAAATCTTTTACAACGTGCAGTGTATAAATACGAATCGTTACTGCTGGTGTTCGGGTGCGGCGCTTGGAAAGAAAGATATGCTGGTTGCCCCTAGGTTGGCCGCACAGGACCCACCGAAATCCAATCGGCGTTGTGAAGTGGGCAATAATCATAAAAACAGGCGAATTAATTGTGGCAATCCACGGATTTTGGAGTGAGCGTCCTCTCCTCTCCGGCTCTACTTGGTGGTCGTACTTGACGTTAATGTTTCTTTATAGCTACTTACGGCGACAACGATGACTATTTTTATCACTATTGGACGGCGCGAGCACACTCACACAAAAAGGCTAGGACAGGATATTGAACATTTACAGCTTGAATTGTATGCGATTAGAGAGGCTCTAGAGAGGGGAGGGTGGGTTTGAGAGTGTTGGACATCTCCCTCCGCTGGGAAAATGGGGATTAATCCCGCAAAATAGGTGTTTTAAAGCTGTCAAGTTTTTATTACTTGAGTAGCTTAAAACCAAACCCCGGGTGGTTGAGGAAACTTAATGCAAAGCGAAAATTGGCTCTCATTCTCTCTCCCTCAGCATTTTTTTCCCAATTCTAGACCGAAAAGTCTTTATCAGCATCTGGCCGGCACGGGTAACGGTTCCTGGAGCAGTAAACTAAGCTCAAAGTTGTGCTGTACCAAAGCAAGCGCTAGCTTTGGAAAGGAAACTTGAGCCTTGGCTCGTAAATTCTCCAGAAAACCAATAGCTAAGGGATTATTAATCCTGTGGTTTCTTCCTCTGCTGCGCAGCTTTCTTGCGGCTCCGAGCATCGAAAAAAGCTTTCCCCTTGGTCGATCGCACACCCTAAAACCATCCTCCAAGTGGACGTCAGTTCCGACGGATATGCGTTTTATCAGTCTTTCTTACGAGTTTGGTAATGGTGTGTGTTTTTGGACGGTTTGTTTCTGTTGTATCTCGTGCGAGAAGAATTTGTTAGCTAACAAGCTGCCCATGGGGAAGGCACAACACACTACACAGTGTGTGGTTCTGCCCGTTTGCCGCAAGCTCTCAAGATCTCTCAGCCGTCATCCACTACCATTGAGACATTGAGTCGTGCCTCGGGCGGCCTCCCTAGACCACGTGGGCGAGTTGTTGGCGTAAATCCGTTATAAGACTTACGCGAACTAGGACGCGTTGGCTAAGACGACTTTGTAGCAAAGTTCGAGATGGCCACTCACCCCTTCCAAACAAGATGTAGTGGAGAAAAAGCTGTCTTGGGCTGTCTGTAAGAAACAAAACTATTTTGACATTTAGAAAAATCGCTGCTGCTGCTTTACCCCAGTATAGGCGGGCAGTAGGGTACACCACAATCACTTCGCAATATCTTCGCCCCGGTTTTCTTGTGGATGATCTGTTGGTGTTGTATACTATTTACACATACGAACACATACATAAACAAAGCTCTGTTAGGATAAATGCATGTGAGTAGGAATAGAACATAAGTCAAGCCGAGAGCTACATAGCACACAGGCATGGAGGGAAGACAAAAAATACAAACGCTGAAGAAAAGTATTATCTGTTAATTAAATCTCCTTTTCCGTTCTCGTCCATTTCCTGACACTGTTGCCAATACCCTCTAAGCTTGGGTTCACAATTGCAACACAAAGTCTCTTACAAGCCAGCAAGAAAGAACCATACTTAGTGGGCCTAGGCCCGTGGGCTGTTTGGTTGGGGGTTTAAGCGATAGCTCTTAGTCGAGAGTGATGACAACAACTACGACGTTCCCCGGCCTCGATCAGTCTTATCGAGCTCGAGTGGTTTGAAGATCGAGCTGGTTATTTGCTCGGATCGGAATGTACCGCTAGGGGTTATTTGCCTGTCCAGCCACCTTTTGTGTGTGTGTGGGTGGGTGTAGAGGAGCTGTACTAGCAGCTTTTGTTTTGCCTGCTTACCCACATCCATAATCTTTTGGCTCTTGCACACCAGAAACCACGTCCGTTCAAGAAAGTATTAGTTTGCTGTTCGACCACCAGAGAGCGTCCAATAATCTCTAAGGAAGTGTGTGCAGGATTTTTGCACCAAATGCCAAAACCCATCTATTCCAGCATGAGATACGACGACTATCGAGCTCGTTTGAGCGGCCATTCCCCGGAGAATTTCGGGTGCGTGCTTTTTATGGTTCTCCACCGAAAACTGATGGGTCCCGGGCTCGTACATACACCAAGATACAGAAGAGCCTTCTATAAATATCGAAACTTTATGGGGCACACAGTTAAGAAGGAAGGGCAAATTTGGTCCTAGCTTCCGATGGCACTTCCGATCCGGTTCGTAGCATAGTGTTTGTTTTTTTTTGGTTCTCCCTCTTTGCAGATCTTTCTTATCTTTGGAGCTCCCATCCCTCCCATTTGGAAAATCATCAACTTCCATCCGAAATCCCCGGGAATGGGTTCGTTATTTGTATCCTTCCCGTCGACGCGTCCAAGTTGCGAGTTGTCACCGTAGGTACATCGAGCGTGCCGTTCGACTACTGTGACCACCAAACCTCCCCCGACCCCCCTCACCCCATCCGTCGAACATCTCACAAGAAGAGTTTGGTCCATCTTGTGCTAACGAACCTCATCGTCGTTCGTCGGGTGAAACTTTGTCGGAAATGAGGCCCGTAATTAGAATTCGGTTCAAAGTTTTGGCTCAAAAACTCACCCAGCCGAACTAACTGCCGGGCAGTACGAGAGGCACCCACGGCAGCCCAACACAACAAGCCCAAGAGTATAAATAAAAACCTCCAGTCTCACCAAGCCGGATGGTGTAGCGAATTGGGTGAAACAGCGAAAGGATGAAAGTTTGGCTCCCACCGGCAATAGCCTCCCACGCACCCGGCAGCACTTCCGGACGCCCGGTTACACAAAAAAAAAAAGCCCCGATACTTTCGCTCTCAATTCTGATTAATTAATTTCGCTGCCACTGCTTCCGCCCGTCTAACTGTCCGGATGGAATTTTTGGCTCGTGAAGCGGAAGATCGAGCACGAAATTGACAACTTCATCACAGCATCGCGCAGTACTTGGGAAACCTTGGGATTGAAATTTGCCGCCACGCCTGAAAGGTAGGCCAGATGCATAACGCACAAGTGAAAGGGAATCGACTCCGTAACCGATTTAAGTCACAACTCACACGCTCGATTGGCCGTTGATCGATCGGTCGGTGAAAGAGGGGCGGAAAATTGAAGCCCTCCCCCCCACCGGTCCGGTGGCAACTTGAAGCGCTGAAAGTCTCTTGAGGTACTTGAGAAATGCCAATTTTGTGTTTTTTCTACAAGTCACGATTGTCTTATTACCCCACTGCTGAATATGCTCGGGTCGGGTGAAATTGTCGAACCACACGACCCAGCATGGACAATCGGTACAGTATTCCGTGTGCTCTCGCTCTATCGCTTTGTCGAGTGGCCGCTCCCGAGGAGGTCGCAAGAACGGTAATTGTGTTCAAGTGACATGACTAACCGGCGTGTGCTGGGCGCAGCGAGACGTGCGAGACGCGGACACCATCATGCACGGTCGTGTAAACACGGCACGGTAAGTGTACGACCAGCGCCAGCCGCAACACAATCTGGCAAATGAGTGGTGTAATTATGCTTTCTTTTCTCACTCCTTGCCCTTCTTCTCTTGTTGGCAATCCGGGAGAAGAACAACAACTACAACAACAACAAAAAAAACGAGGTTATGTCTGGAGTCGGTCACCACGATGCTACAACAACCCATAAGGAAGCCGCGCGCACTAAGCGAATTGTTTAATTTTAATTTAGATTTCATTATTTGATAGAAGCAACAAAAGGGCCCCCATGTGGCTAGCTGCCCGAGCGGAAGAGACCCGAGTACGGGAGATCCCCCAAACAGGAATCTTCAACCGTTTAGGTGCAGCAAACCCCGTCTGCTTTGTACCGAGTAGCACCGAGGCCGTTTAGTACCTTCGCTTACCGATAGGGAGCAGAAGGGTAAAGGAAGCAACAGCAAAACAAAAAATACTTGGAAGTTTTGTAGATGATATATGAACTCCCCATATGTGTGAAGTTTTCTTCCCGAGAGGTCACCGGTTTCTTTTGCTTCCCGCCGTCCACCCCTAGTGTGGTTGTTTACGTCCGTTTTTGCCCATCAGCTTCACAAAACCCGGTCGGTTTGGAGTTGGCAAACACCGGCCGGGATGAACATGAGTAATAAATTTATGCTACCTCATGCACCTCCACACATGATCCCGATGATGATGCCTTGGGACTTGGGTGAGTCGCTACACACTTATACATTCCCAGCTGGTCATCATTTGTTTCCTTGTTCGAGAGGTTTCGGGATAGTTTTTTTGCCTCTCCTTGTTATTGGTACGTCTAGCTTCTCACCCGAAAGCTGCCGAGGTGAGTATGACTCGCTGTGTTTTGTATTACTTTTTTGTGTTGCTGGCAGCTCCAATTCATTACCGAGCGGAAGCGGCGTGGTTAAACCTGCGGCATGTTGCATACTGGTCCAACTGCCCTGCGGAGTGTAAGTACATACTGCAGATGTTACCACTGCAGAAGACGTGTCTGCTTCCTTCGTTTTGTACTGTTTTGTTGTTGACGTTGACCTTGCCAACGCAACGGAACGCTTTGATATCTACCAGCAACAGCAGCAGGATGGTGATGGCTACATGTTTCACACAAAAGGCAACAACAACAGGAAAAAAACATCGTCACTTGCAGAGCCTTTACCCTTTTCGAAGATGTTTGATTGTATTTCAACAGTCGCTGTCCCATGTACGGCACAAATCCTCCGTTCAGAATTTGATTCAACCAGGGGCGTAATGCTATTCTTGTCGGCAATTCTTCGCCCAAGTTCCAAACTGGCTCACACATTAGCGGCAATCAAAAATGGTAAAATTCTCGACATAAATTGACCCATTCGTCATTCATTCAACTCGTGCGCCTCAGCTAAATCTCCAGAAAAAAAACACACACTGTTCACACTGCCCACCGGCCATGTATTCTGACATAGCACCTTTCAGTAATGGAGATTTTAGCTAATAGCCTATTAATATAAACGATCATCATCGTGCTGCCCGGGTGCCCAAACCCAGCCCCCCTTTATTCCAAGCCCACAATCCACACCCGCACTCGGTGTGACGTCGGTTGTGAACCGTCGAAACGGATCATAACTTTCGATACCACTTACCACCTGGAGCGACCCGAAAAGCCCACACGCTCACGATGTACGCTGCTGTTCGGTTGGTAAATTGCTGGTGCTATGGAAATAGACGACTATGAGCGTCGTAGGTCGATGGCGATGGTGTTTCACACGCGAAGCGAACCTGCTACATAGCAACGTCTCTCGCAGTTTAGAAGTTTACAGCCGATAAGCGAAAATACTGGTTACTTTTGTTTGGGAAACATCAAGATAGTACTGCCTTTCAAGACACATTGTCCGTCTTAACGATCGATCGGAGCGGAAATGGCTAACCTGCATTCAAAGATTCAAAATCAATCGCTTGCGGCAAACGCAGCAGAAACACACACAGCAGAACGAAGCGTCTTCGGCACAACGTCTCAAGATTGACATCTTGAGAACTAAAACAATAAAAGAAAGGACCGGTTCAAGAATCCCGACGTACGACGTATTTGCGCTTCTAGCTTCTAGCAAGAGGAAAACGCCGCGGCAACGAACCAAACAAAAGCAATAATCGTAAGTTTGTTCCAAAGTTTGATTACATTTAGTTTTACCCAGTTGCTGCTTGAGAGCGAGCGCTGGTCCACTCGAGTCCATCGTCAGCGATCGATTGATCGGCTCCACGGTTTCCACTAACCGCTGCTGCTTCCCGCTTCGCTTTAATAGTCGCTTTTAGTTGACGGGAGTTTATCTAATTAGTGACCAAGAGACCTTAGCAGTACGGAGGACATTTGGGATAACGATGGGTGACTTTTTGTTCGCCAGTAGTATCGGGGCGAAACCGCGGCATAAACTTTTTCCCCCGAGTGCACACAACTCTCGGGCTTTGAGAGGGCAAAAGCAACAACAAAAAAACTGACGACCGATCAGCATTTTATTGAGCTAGCGGGAGGAAATAGGCGAGTGGATTGTTAAAACTTTTCCCGTCTGACGATGTGCTTCTCACAAGTCGCAAGCGATCGTAATTTGATGTATTCTAGGAAAATCGACCGGCCGTAATGAAGTGAACCCAGGGATGCTAAGGGTGTGTGTGCCACGGAAATAAAAATTAATTTAACAAGCTTCCAAACCCACCAAACCAGCTCGCAAAGCAACGGTGACAGTAATTTTGATGGAAAGTTGTGCAGGGTTCACGCACCCACATGCACAGGAGGATTGGCATTTGGGCGAATAAAGTGTGGAAGGTAATTTACCATTAAAATCTAATTTCGTACAATATTTCGGTTGAAATAACTTTAATTAGAGTTTCGCTGTGCTTGCATTTGCAAGAAGATACACCGCCACCAACCAGGATGGCTCCCGTTTGGGCAGAAAACGTTGCCTACAGTGGTGTAGCTACTCTGTTTTCTCACGTTTCCCCCATCAGCTCGGTGAATGGATGGGATAAATTGTCTTCCTATTATCATTGTTGTCCCACCAAGGGCAAGAAGCAAACGTTTGCATCAGTGTGTGCGTTTGTGAATGTTTTGCAGGTTCGTTAAAACCCAAAGCCTGCATGTAAACGGGCGAGTCCTTCCAAACTCTCCTGGGCAGCAAACAAAACGCTGGGCCCCAATCTAATCTTCTTACTTGCAGGGACCAAGCACCGCACCGCCAAGTGTCATCAGTGAAACCGAAACATAATCTGCCGGCGGGCAAACACCGTAACGATAGCGCTTCTTCCCGAGTCGAGTCGCTCCAAGATAGCGTCGACCGGAACTTCCCAGCAATCCCTTTCCTGTATCCCTGTGCTCAGTACTCTCTACGGGCGGAGAAAGTTTTTACGATATTTAGTATTAATATAAATTGATGATTGTAAAGATAATAAACAATGGCATTATTTGACGTTTGCCTGGCGCACGTCCTTGGGATGCAGGCGACCATGTCCGTAAGACACCGAGCGGGCTGGAAGGAACTGGTAGTGCAAAAGAAAATGAGATCTTACTTTTTATCTTTACTCATGCTTTCTCGCTTTAGGTAGGATCTCCCCCTGCAGTGACGAGGGTGCGTAAGATAGTGTGGGCACCCAGCGGTCGGTACCGGGAGTGAGGAATGAGGATCATTTTCCGCACGCATCAAGTTAGGCGTACAGTGGGGTAATAAAAATCTTCGATTCAACCAAGAAGACACTGCCGGTGTTTCAATTTTGTGTTGCGGTTTTCTTGCTGTTGGAACCTGCTGGAATCGAAAACAGTGCGAACGTGTCGAACGATCGAAAACCACAAAATTACCCGGACGTTTTTGGGTAAACATAGCATTCACGAGAAAAAATATCTGAGATATTCTTGTTAAGAAAGATCTTTTTTTTCGTTGTTTGGGATATGATATCGCGTGATGAGAGAGGCGTCGTTACGGTGCCCAAATTCATTGCTGTATCATGATGATGGCTGTAGAATATTGAGATATTTGCAATGCTATGATACACTTCCGAGATTCGCTTTTCTGCCTCTTTCATGCTTATTTTTGCATAAAAAACAAAGCAAAAACCCATCAAACGAACCTCATCAACCTCTGGATGTTGTTTTTTGCGGACCGGCTTATTAAAGGTGTAATCATGAGGACAGGAAATTGAGTCGCCTGTCATGTAATATCGTGTTGGAGCACACAAACAAAGCAGACCAAAAACAAGAATCTCAAAAACCTCCAACGAATCTGCAAGAATCATAATACGTACAGCGTTACTTTTTACTCAAGTGCACAAAAAGCACAAAACACCCCACATGAAGCGAAAGAACCCACGGGGCAACTGGCGCAAGACACCGCACAAGCAAGCGACCATTAATCAGCGATCTCTTTTCTCCACACTTTAACAAGCCATCGAATGCCCCCCCTTTCCCCCTACACACACGGGTGCGTAAACATGCGGCTAATTGATTTATACATCGTAAAACGTCAGTTAATTGACACTTTCCGCAAGTACCCGTAAGGGGCGTCGTCGTCGTCGTCGTCGTCGCCGTGGAATCGATTGCGATCATCGGCATCATCGGATGTAAAGAAAGAGGCATGCAAACCAAAGAGTTGCTCGTGGCCTAAAGCCTTGCTACGGGTGTTGGAGTGTGTGTGTGTGTGTGTGTGTGT
>KB694024.1:0-12888 GCA_000349165.1 Anopheles christyi | reverse complement strand
GATGATTCGTTTCGTGCGTTTGGGTGTGGCACTGTGGGTGATAATCACGGACTGGGGCTTCGAAGGGGCGAAGTGGCGTTCACACACAACACAAACAAATGCACTTGGTAGTGGGTGATGCTTGTGTTTGCTGGTACACATACAAAAGTGTGTGTGTGTGTGTGTGTGTGTGTGTGTGCTTTTTTCATCGACTAGGGCTCGGGTTGGGCGGTGAGCTTATCACTATGTGACGTAGTTTGGCTGATGAGCGAGAAGCTACTCGTGTAGAGGATGGGCAACCATAATGGAGTAGGATTACGTTTGCTCGCCGCTAATCGTTGATAAGGAAGCCCAAAAGACAAGCAAAGTATATCGGGGGAAGATAAAATCCCAGATTAGTGGAGTGCTGCTTTGCCAGTGTTCTTTGTCAGCTTTAAGAGATGATTATTATTGTCTGTTTGTTCATGTTTGCAAGCAAGCAAGAGTTTATTTAATATTTGCAGCAAGCAATAGGCACACAGAACACCCAGAACATTCTGATTTTACAATGGCTCGGAAAAAAGGAGGGCTTATTTATAGGCTCTGAACGTTATCACGATTTACACATCATTTAAATAAGAATATTACACACCCCGATTGTGGGTCCTTTTCCCGGATCGTTTCCAATGTTTCTGATAGTTTCGCAGCACACACACACACACACATAGGTATATAAAGAAGAACTGTAGAAAAAGTATTAAAATTAAGGGTTCTAGAGAGTGGCTACTTATTGCACAAATACACCCAAGCCAATCCGGAACCCATAAAGTTGACCTCTTTGGCTCCATTAGATATTCACACACCGTGACGCCATGGTTCTACTTTTTCTAGCAACCGTGCAAAGAGAAAAAAGGCAAAGGGATGAAGTGAATCATTTATTACCACACGACGAACCCATCGTCAATGAAAGGGCACCTCGTGAAGTGCGGTACCATGATGAGCACGATGATGATGCTGATGATGGTCGTTGATGGTGCGGTGCGAACTGAAATGTTGCCGTAGCCCTCTCGCGCTTTCATCACGGCAGGGCAAATCTAATTTTAAACTTTGTCTCCCCGATTTCGATGCAGAAAGGAAACTGTGGCGATAGTCTCTCTAACAAGCTGATGGGAGTGTGAGCTGAACGCAAGGTATGCGGTGATGATGGTTTCGTTTTTTACCATTTAAAGCTTGAATCGTCGTGTAGCCTTATCTGCCATCTACCATTTAAACGGTCTTTCTGTGGTACTGGTTCATACAATCAGTCAGTATAAGGTAATGGTTGAAACGGTTCAACACATATCAATTCAAAACACGCTCACATAGGAAAGGGAAAAAAGTCATACATCTTAAATAGCGTTATGTTTCGGAAACTGTTGTTCCGTTGCTTTAGAATCGAGACGTCTGGCACTTTTATCGAGCGGTGAACAATTAAATGCACACGCAAACAAGTGAAGAGGGGGGACAAGCGGTGTATAAGAATTTACAGGCCACAAGCTGCAGCATCACAAAGCTGTCACATTCAAGGATAGTTGTGTGAAATTTATCGGAAAATTATTCATGATAGTTAGGGGCAGCCGTGAAGCCAGTTTTTCACTTCCATTTCCTGTAGGAGAGGTGAATGGCATGAGCGTTTGAGGAAGGCTGTCATAAACGCAGACAGTTGTGTGCTGATACTGGGCCCAAGCTTTGCTGCGTACGAAGGAGTTCTGTATGTCGTGCGTATATGTTTCTGATGGTTGCTCTTGGACAATAGCAAAGGACAGTTGAAATGGGTGGGCCGTATCTGAAAGAATGTTTTCAAAAAGGAAATATAATTGTTTTCATGATCATTCTCGACTTTATTCCACATTTATCAAACATTGGGTAAAAATCTAATAGAAATTTAAAATACAAATTTCTCGAATCCATTTCACGTTAATCTCGATTGCATCAAACAAGTTAACAGGCGAAGCCATTCAATCTTTCATCTCTACACTCGTGCCGTACAGGCATCTATTTGCCCAATGTGGTGTATTTGCTTGCCAGTACAATGTCACTGCAGGCGAGGAAAATTGTGTCTTCCGAGGGCGCTTGTGATTCTTCGCGCTCACAGAAATCCATCAAAAATTATGTTTGACAAACAACAAATATTTATCTCGGCAGGATATCGGGAGTTGCTCTGTGCACTTACACCGCAGCCGAGATTCTACATCCACTCGTCAATGTAAGGGGATAAAACGGTGCCGTGTAGGAAAATAATGATGGGAGGCAATTATGCAGTAGGCACATATACCTTTTTATAACAACAAATGCTCTGCTCTTTCTTTGTGTCATACTCGAGAACGTGCTCCTGTGTACCACACTCACGGTCGGGCACAGGTTTCGTTCCAACTCGGTTGACACTGGATGGACGGTTGGATGGATGGATGCTTCATTACCGTTTCATTGAGGGAGGACCCACTTTTGAGCCGGGTAGCAGACAGTTCCTTCTGCTAGGACTTTCTTCCAATGGCAAGAATAAGGCAACGGCTCGGCACGCTTTCGGATTTTGAGCGATGGTTTAATTTCCTTTCCTTTATTTGGATGTGCGGTTCAGTAACATGGGAGAGAGGCACGCGAAGTAGAAGGTAGAGAGCATGGAAAAGAAATAAAACCGAGCCAGAAGTAACATTTCTCTGTCACTGTCAGACAAGTTAAAGTGATGGAAGGTTATTGTAGGTTGTAGGGATGAAATATTTAATTTTTCTTGTTACAACTTTTTGTGGAATTTCTTAAATGTGAGTAGTCTAGAGTAGAGACTTTGAGACTACAAAAACGCCCCACACAGTTGAAACAAAGCACTACCTCATCCAAACTCAAACCGTAAAAATGCTCTTTGAAGCTTAACGCTATGAAAGGACAACTGCACTAAACGAGAAAACTGCTGGTAAACAGAAACTCTCACTTACAAAATGAAAACTGCTGAAAGGCTATTGCAGTTGCTACCGGTTAGCGAACGGGCAAACGGTTGAATCGCATCGCAGCCAACTCAACCACCCAACCATCCAACCGAAGCGAAAATGAAACTCTGGTCATCAGCGAACGAAATGAAGCAATCCATTCAATCAACATTCAATCAGCTTCATTCATCAGGTTTCCCGAGCGTGTCGAGTGTCCTCTAGCACACTGTTACAGTCAACCCCAACCCTTGCAACCCCTTTTGCCCCAGCAGTCGAGGCAACGAAGCCAAAGTCTCATCGCAAACCGACGTGCAAAAGGATGTACCGGCTTATCAGTGACGCAGCGCTGTGTCAATGGAAATCATCGAGCTGCAGTTCCTCCTCCCATTCCATACTCAATGTCTGTATGTGTGTGTCTGTATGTGAAGAAATCCGTGCCTTACCTTACCGAAACGGGATGAAAATATTGGTCCATTTTGTGCTGCCTGGGTTGAAGCGAAAGGCAATACACGCAATGTGTATCTGTGTGCAGCGTGATTGGATTTTCACTTGGGCGGGACGACACTGGGCTGAAGTATTGCGATGCTCATGCACTTGTCGCCTGTCCGCTGGGAGATGAATCGATATCGCATCTTCTGTTACACACTGCAATTGTGCGCGGTGGACAGGGACCTTGAGTCGATCGTGTTCGGATCGAGCAGCTGTTGGAGTGTAAATCGATTCAGCCCTGCCTGTCGACTATCAACACCCTGGTGGATGAGGCTAGGCGAGGACGCACTGGTACGTCGTTCGATGTGTGTTGCATTGGGTGTGCCAACTTGATACGGGGACACATGAAGGTTGGTTAAAATTTCCTCCCGAATTCAGGGAACGAGGATCTGAAGAGGGTCCTACAATACTTTAGCCACATAGGTTTCGTAGGGGACATCTTGAGGAGTCTGTACAAACACACCCACACACATGTGTGGAGTCCGTAACCCACGTCAACGCTTCTAATCACAATCAATTCCATTTCCATCGCCTTTTCCTCTCGCTTCCGGTACGGCTTGCCTTGGCAGTTTGAAGGATAAGGGTTTTTACTTTCTGTAAGGTGGGGTGTTTTGCCCTCACAAGATGTCCTTTTTGGTCGTCACATGGATTGAGAGTTTGTCCCTGGGAAGTTCCTGGTTTCAGCTCACGTTCGCTGTTTGTCACCAAGAGTAATATAACTGGAGCAGGAGAGTGGCCCGGGCAGAAGATACCGATGACGGAAAAATGAGCTTCTAAGAAGAAAAAAAAAGGTACCAAAAAGGCGAAAAAAAAACAAGATTAAGTATCGGGATGTGCCAGCTTGCGTACCTTTTTTTACCCCCCGTACCATTCTTTCCTCATCGGCAGCATCCCTTTTACCATGGATCGTGTGTTTTTCTTCCATACCCGTGAAAGGTAAGGTAGAAGATTAGAAATTTTTAATCGAACCGAGATTAACTTTCCTCCAAACAACAATCAATCGATCTTGATCGTATCGCGCGGGACCGGGCTGAGTGTGTAATTTCAGCTAGGACTTGATGATGCCAAGGTAGGAATGAGGCGAGGTGTGCGTAACAGTAATTTATTATCGTTTTTGCACGATCTCGCTCTCGGGTTCTCTGTTGGGGAAGGATGGACAATGAAAACGAATTTCAATTTTACCGCAAGTTTCCGCACCTGAATCGATTGCACGGTCGAGGGTGGGGTTGTAGAGGATTTTCCATTTTTATTAATGATATTTTTGCTTATCGACTTTTTCTATTTATTTCATCTTTTTTACAGGTAAGTTTAAAATACACCCCACCCCCAAAACCAAAGAATGATGGAAGCGTTCATGGATGCGGCGTGATGTTGAAATGTTGCTCCAAACCTAACGTGTTTACAGGCTTGATAAGTATTTCATTTTTACGCTTAAAATTGTAAATCAGAAAAATAGCACTGCAGCACTCACCCCGGAACCAATCTGGAACCTTTGAAAGAAATGGCTTTGTACAATTGTTGTGCGGGTTGTTGTGAACACAAACAAATTGAGGCCGGGCAAGGAGCACGGAAACGAACATGGCTAGGATGTTGTTTTATTTTGTACGGCTTGTTCTACTTGTTCCTATTTTATGCAAACACACACCGTCATGCCCAAGGGGTAGTTGTGGGATATTTTTTGGTGTTTTTTTCTCCCGCTCACCTCTCTCCACCCATACACGCGTTTTATGTAGTCACGGAAGCGGACGTACATGCAGGATATTTGTTGTATTTTTTTTCTCAGCAGGTTTGTCCTGTTTTCTCGCTGTGCAATGCGTTGAGCTTTTGAGAAAATGCCACAAAACGCGGTTTGGTTGGGTTTGAAGTTTTTGCTCGGCAAGGGAAGCTGGCTACACCACCACGTGCGGTTAGAAATTTGTTTATTGAAATATTTTACGACCCACCCCGGTGTGGTTACCTTACGCAAGCGGAAGGGAGGGAGGGCGTTGTAGTGAATGTTTTATTTTTTTTATTCCTGAAACAATCACGCATGTACTGGTTTCCGCAATAGCACCAAGGTGGCGATGCTGCATCCCCGTTGGTAAGGGTAAATGTTTCCGATTTTGACGGATGTTGCCTACACGAGAATATACAAGCAGTTAAAGGAATGGAAGGACATATTTTAGTCATTTAACTGAGTCACATATTTACTACGTAAACGGTTGTTTGTATGTTTTCAAATGAAATGTTAGACATTTTAAGTTGCAGTATAAATTTAACACGTAAGCTCCCCAAAACACTCAGAAACAACAAGCAAAAAAATAGCAACAAAGTGTAGCACAACATTATAGCCCTGACCTTATGCTGTTCATCATGTTCCCCGGGTGAATCTTCAACTCTCCTGATGGTTCAGGTAACCAATTCGTTCCACTGTCAGTTTCGATTGATTAGCATTAATTATTCACGAGCACATCGGCTTCCGGTAACGGTCAGCATGCTGATGGTTCACATGTGACCAGTATTAACATTTTGCAAATAAACACACATACACAAATAAACAAACCACACATTAAGGTGACATTTGAGCATTCTGCTGAAGGTAATGGGATATACAATCCATAAAGCAAAAGGTGACAACCAGTGGCCAAGATCCTTAATTTGACCCAATTTCCAACTGGTTTAGGTTTAAGCGTGTCCCATGGTTCGCTTGTTCCCCTTTCAGGCACTAACTCTAACACACACGCACACAAACATACCCCGGGAAAGGTATGTTGATTGAATTTAAATTATTCAGACGGTTTCCAGTTCGATGACTTGCATCGCTTGCGGATTTCATTAGCTAAAGTCACACCGAAGTTTTGCAGAGAATGTTGCTGTTGTGATTTGAACTTTGTAACGATCCAGAAAAGGATAACGCTACTGGAAGATAATGAGATGAAGCGTCACAAAGTTCATATTGGATGGGGTTTGCCTCATTACTTAAAGTGGAGGCAACGTTTAGGAGTTCGGTTCAATTTTAATTTGATTGAAACGGCAAATTAAATGGATTGGAAATGAATGAAGAAAGATGATATTTTGATTGAAGAACCTTTTGTGGAGTGGAGAACCTTTCAAATGATGATGGTGCAAACTATAAATAAATAACTTTGAATTTGCATTTAATGTTCTATTCATTGTGATAATTAATGGAGTATGGTTGATGGCATTTTCGTTGGGTTTTTTTGTTGTTTGATATAGTTTTCCCTCTATGTACGAAATAATACACATTCTTCAATGTTTCATGTTTCAATCAGTGTACGGAAAACAAAACCATCGTTCCACCAATGCTGAGAACATTTTACCCAAAACATACGTCGGAAGAGTTATGAGCTTTTACTTTGCCCTTTGTCGTAGGGGAGCTTTTTCCCTTCCGCCCACTCCCTTCAGTAACAGTAGCGCTTTGTCTTAATCTGATATTGGGAGCTAGTAAATAAATAAATCTAGCGCTTTGGCACACAAACACGGCTTGTTGTTTTATTTTGCATGTGAATTGTGAAATATTTCCTCACCAATCATTCTCTCGCTGGTCGAACGCATTTCGTGTCGACGCTATCCGGCATTCAAATATTGCCTTGTTGACGTGAAACAGCCTCTAAAAGGTGGAAGGGTACAGATAGCGAAAAAAAACGAGCAAAAAAAAAGGAACTCACACACACCAAAAACCGTATCAAACTCCTTTCCGCCGACACGATTGCTGCCGCTTCCGTCAGTTTGACCGGATTTCCAGGCGAGCTGGCATGTTCGAGTGTGTGTGTGTGTGTGTGTGTGTGCGTAGCTACATCATTCACGTCCGGTACCCGTTCTTCCTGGCATCCGATACCGGTACGTGAGTGTGTTACCTAATTTGAATATAAATAACATCCGATTCCACACGCAGCATTTTGCACGGTTACGTTCCATGCGAGTGTGATGGTGTCGGTGGTGAAGAAATATTGTCACTGAATAATCATCACGCTCTCTTCCCATCCATACACACTTGGCAACGGGGGCAGCATGGGAGGTGGAGGATGAAAAACTGACAACGCGACCCCGCAGGCCAAACGGAAGCGCAATTTAAGTTCCATCATAAACTGTTCCGGTACACGGACCGAAGAGCCATCCAGGAAGTGGGTGGGAAAAAGGGAGTGAGGGGGAATAGTAGGGAGAAGTGTTTTCCAAACCTTCGCTCTTTGGAAAGCGCAGGAAAAGGATCAATGGTTGATGGGTGATGGTGAAATGCTGGAGACATTTCCCCCAATTTAATTTTCACGCTTGGGGAAGAAACTATTGGCAAAGGCGTAATTAAATATCGAGCTTCAGTTTTACTTGAATGTCCCAAAGAGATAACGATGCCCCCTGCAAAATCAGGATTCTGCAGAGATTTGAACAGCAGTACAGAATCTCACACAGGTTTAGGTACGCTTTATCCATCGTGGCTAAGAGAAACGAATTCATTAACTCGCATCAGAACTGTGCCACAAAGCCCTCGGCCAACGAGGATGAAGCATATCAGCAAGATTTATTTTTCGCTGCGCTGCTTTATCCCTACACTCCCGGACCCCGAGCTTTTGTTTTTCCCTCCTGTGTGTATTATGATAAATACTTGGCAATCGCGGGTGAACATTTCGGATTACGTGCCGGATTAAGTGATTTACGGGGCCTGACTTGACACACAGACTTTCCCGGATCCGATGATGCTGTTCGCATCCCCTCAGGCTTGTATGTTGCTGCTTCTTCCCGAACGATTAATCCTTTGGCAAATGTGTGTGTGTGGCAATCCAGCTCAGAAAAGCTACCCAACTTCATTTGCATTAGCCTCCGGCAAAAAGCAATAGGCACAGAATGCCCCCAATTCCGAACAATCCGTGAATTATGGATTTCCAATTAGAAGTTTATTACCCAAAAGCGTTCCCTTGTTTTTCTATTCCATGCCCGTGAGATGAAAAACTTTGCTCAAAATTTAAACACTACCCAAGTGCCTTTAAGGTGACGTAGTTGTGAGGGTGACGTTTGAGGGTCGATGTGTAGGCATTCGGACAAATTGCTGCTAGTGGTGGAACGAGATATAGAGACATTCAAAAGTGCTGGCATAGGGTATACGTGTTTTTGCATTCATAGAGAGACTGTGAGAGAAAGAGAGAGAGAGATTGGATGATTTGATGAAAATTTGGGACGCGCCGTAATTATGGAAATGGAGTAGACATACACTCCTGAGTCGAGGAGGAGGTTCACCGTTCGAGAGGTCGTGCCGGTCATCAAGTGGGAAAAGTTATCGTATCGTGAGAAAACCGTGCCCGGCGCCGCTCAGCCATGGCTGGCGGTGAGGAATGGCACTCAGCAAAAAGGGACGATATTAAGAAGGTTAATTCAATTTTCCAAATAGCAGCAGGTGGCCTTCATGAAGTGAATGCGATCCGAAGCAAACTCAGGGAAAAGTTTTCTCTGTACCTATCAGGCTTTTTCTCGAAACCTGCAGATGAACGCAACTCGCTGAAATTGACAAGGTGCGCTTGTGTAGGAAAATTAATATCAATTGCATCGTAAAAAATATGAAGCGCAAGTAATAACCGTCCTTCTTCTGAAGATGTTTCATCAGATTCCATCGTTTATCGTGTATGTGTTGGAGGAGGTTTCTAAGTGTGGGAGTGTATCCATATCGGACCAAAACTTACCATGGCTCCCTAAAAACCAACTTTTGAGCAACACACCTGTGTGCCATTTCTTTGTTGGGTAAAAATCCACCTTTAGAATGACAGTCTGGTGACAGCAAAGTAGGCTGTTCTAGTCAACGCATTCTCACTTTGCTTAGTTGACGGTTATAGGAAGAAGCTCACAGCTCACAAGAAGCTGTAACAAACGCCATGAATCTAGACGCGACACTCGATACGGGAGAAGAGATCCGGTTTCTTAGTAAGGTGAGCGGTCTTGTGAAGCGTCTCTGCCGTTCGACACACTTCACCCACCAGGAGCTGGAGGTGGTCCTGCTGGTGTACTACAAGATGTTGAAGAATGATCCGGATGCGGCTGGAGGGCAAATTTCCCGACAGCAGCTTACCACCGTGTTTGATACGGCGTTCGGTATTACGGATATGGCGGCGATAAGACGCATCTACGCAGCGCTCGATGGTGGAAACAGCTCGCACGTGTCGATGGAAACGTGGGCCCGGATGGTTTCGCTGTACGTGCGCGGTACACTCGAGGAGAAGATCCAGTACTGCTATCGGGTATACGACTTCCAGCGCGAAGGGATGATCCGGCGTGACTACCTGATGGTGCTGATGAGGGGATGCGTACGGCAGGAGGAAGGTGTCGATGAGGCGGTCAAGGATCTGGTCGATATCTTGATGACCCGGCTTGATGTGGATCGCGATGGTGCGATTTCGTTCGAGGACTATCGCAGGAGCGTGCTGGGAACGCCTCTGTTGTTGGAGTGTCTCGGGCAGGCACTGCCGGATCGAATACATGTGGAAGCTTTCGCTACGACATTTCTCGTTATGTGAGGGGTTGCTGTAAACGGTGATGAAATGGAGCATGTGGATTTGTTGGGATTCGGGGATAGTTGAACATTAAATCATTGGAGAACAGCAACCACATGTTCAGATAATATTAAAAAATGGGAATGAGTGGGGCGAGAACCGGGTTTTGGTTAAGATTGGGCCAAAAATGATTTCGCAAATTCTGAGAAATTCTGAAGTAAAAAGTGCCAAAATTATTCCAATTCCCGTAAAAGTCTGAAAATCGAGATCTTCTAGCGGACACTGAACTAGTCTTACATTAACAGCAGATTTGTACTACATAACAGCACAATTTCCTGACAAAATCATGCTCTACAGAGAAAACCCTCTTTATTCTTCACTACTAAAATTCTTTCTTACAACTCTAGAATGTCATTCATAGACATACATCGTAATGCTCTCAATCCACAAACTTATCTGTGTTTAATTTCACACCTTTCGCACCAAAACGCCACTTTCGCCGAGTACAAAGTAAAACCATCAAACTAAATGTGTCTTTTCACTCACATCTCACCTCACGCGCCGACCTTACACAATGCTCCCGTTCGCTCCCTTTTTCTAGCGGCCTCCGACGATGTAGATGTTGCGCGGCGCATTACCGCTAGTGCGTACACGGACTCGCGGTCCCGCATCTCGATGGTGCAGTATTTGGAGCCATTGTCGCGACCCACAAAGGCGCCAAGTATGTTTCACTTTCCATTTCTACTACTACCACTACTACTAATATCTACTGCTACTGTTTTGCGTTTCTCTCCTTCTTCTCTCTGTTCAATCGTTCAAAGCAAATTACACGGCAGATCGTTGATTTTTGTTTTGTTTGTCTTTGTTTACTCATCTCAGCTGTTGTTTCTTATGACCGTTTCTTATGCATCTCACCGATTTCGTTCGTTTTTAATGCTCTCCTTTTGCTCACGTTTCGATGTACTTTACACGTAATGGTCACCAGTTTCAGTACGGTTGAGGTCGCAAGCTTGAAAAATAAATAAACAAACAGCAACAAACAGCAAACAACAGCAAATCAGTATTGCTACTGCTGCTTACAATTCAATACCAAACTGTGCAATTGTACTGGCAGCCAGCTAAAGTTCGTGCTGTGTGCACATACGCACTCCCACATCCAAACATACCTGTGCACTTGTTACAAATAAATCACTGTTGTTTAAAGGTTGTTTTCCTCCTGATATACCACTTTTCGGTTGTACCTCATTTGTTCTAGTTGTTTTTTTTTCTTTCTGTTGCAGCAGTTCAACACATCATATGCAAATTTAATTCCATACCAGGTGTGTGGGTGTGTGAGAGAATTTATGTTTCGTTCGTGCTTTTAATTTTCGTGTCAACCCGGTTAGGCTGAACCTGAGTGACAAATTTTGCTTTCCATACTCGCACACCCCGTTTCACCACACACATTCTGCAAACCTTCTCCTACTCATACTTCCCACTTGCTAACACACCCTTCCCACATACACGTACGAATCCATAAACTCACACAGCTGTATTTGTAGACATTGGGCGAATTGTGTCGTATGTTGTAGTTTTTGCTGTCGTTAGTTAGTAGCTCATTAGAGTGCTTTCGATATGTCGTTGTTATTCGTTGCTGCTGTGGGTGATGTTTTTTGTGAGTGAGGAGCGCTGACGGATGGATGGGCGAGGGAGGGAAAATGCACATTCATTTTGGGGTAACAGGATAGCTGGGCTTTGTTGGAGGGAGGTGGAAACTTTTCGTAATTTAAGCGTAATGCCTTATTTTTCTCTCACGCGTGTAAAGCAACGTATTAGTTGCGCACCATAAAGGGTGACATCTGACGCGTCACTTCGAGCATAATTAAATAAACACAATCATGCATAGCAATGTTACACTAAAAACTGGACAAATTTGTGTAAAGTTCCACATTGCTTTCCGTAGTAAGTGTTTTAGCATTCATTCATTCTGTATTTAGTAGTGTGTGTGTGTGTTTATGCGTGAGTATATAAGTTAAAGTGTATATTAGATCGAAATAAAATGATTGCGGGACGGTCGTTGGTATATTCTGTCGATTTCGGGTTTGCTCAAACGACATCATCGATAGTTTATCGAACTTAATTATCCATTTACCTCATGTCAGCATTTGTGTGGATGTGTACTTTAGTACGCAAAATACCATGTGAAAGATTGAACAGCCCAGTCAGAGGATAATGCTTTTAATATAATAACATAATGTACCATTTTCTCTTTCTCCATTTTTCTCCGCTTTTCATTCGCTGTTCGCACCACTCTAGAATGTGACCAGACGTTCGTGTCCCGGGCTGGTGGACCATCAAACGGAACGTTTAGCGCCCCGATGCTCTCCAATCCGAGCAATCACTCGCGACAGTGTCTCTACATCTTCCTAGCAGGTCCCGGGCAGCGTGTCGATGTGTCCTTTACGTCGTTCAGCCTGCGAGGAACGCCTCCAGAGTGAGTAAAAAACCAATGCTTTGCGAGATGTTGCAAAGTGTTTCCCATCTGTTGCCGTTGCTTGTACGCACTGTTAACAATCACAGTCACTGTTTTATTTGTTACCCAGCAAGTCCTGCCGGTACATCGTGCAGATTACAGAAACGGGTTTACAAACAATAACATTGTTAAAATTAATAATAAAGCTTCAGTATGTGTGTTTGGAAAAGGTTCCATGTGATGTTCACTTCAATGTTATTTATTTACCCTCGTAAACGAAAATGAAATTAAAAAACTAAAACATCACCAAAATAGCATTCCGTTGGAAGCTTAACAATTAATAAAAACCCTTGCCATTGCTCAGCACTAAAGCAAAACATGATAAAATAAATCATACCCCTTACGAAGGTCCTTAAGAATTGATCCTAAAAAAAAAACGCAAGTTTGTTTAGTAAAGTCGAGCAGGCGTTACTTCTTCGGCAACGTACAAAAAAACGAACGCACCTGCACATCAAATCACTTCATTTGTTTCTGGTTTCGTTTTCTCTCTCTCTCT
>KB694013.1:0-12433 GCA_000349165.1 Anopheles christyi | reverse complement strand
GTGTGTGTGTGTGTGTGTGTGTATGTTTTGCCTCGATCAATTATTTAATGACTCAACTTCCTAGTGGTACGCCGTATGGAAGTAAAGAAGCATCTTTGCCTAACCCGGAGGGAAGGACAACAAATGGACAATAATGTCTATTACTTTGTGATAATCATTCATTGAAAGAAAAATATATTTAATAGTGAAACCTCTCAATCAACTGTCAATTCGAAACCTTTGCTTCTTTAATCTAAACATTCACAAACCACCTACGATAAAGAAATGTGTCTACTGCAAACTTAGACATAAATGCTCATTAAAAAGTCCCATCACGCTTTACCATATTGGCATTTTACATCTGTACTCCTTGCTTTGTATGGAAAATGAGAAAGCACAATCCGCCCTTTCGCTTCGATTGCTTCGACACTCAAGATGCTCGGCGATCTGGCTTGTTGTCTGTCTTGGTGCACATCCAGCACATATTTTCTCACTTTTGCAAACACACGTCATCGTCTTGGTGGACGTTGCATTCCAGACACACCCATCACGGACGATGTCACTATTTGCATAACGGCATTGATGGCAGATCAATTAAAATACTCCAAGGGAACACTTTGCAACGCCGAGGATCCTTCAAATTTATTGGTAAAGCTAATGCTAACTAACCCATACCATAGCTGTTTAGCGATTTATGGGCGGAAAATTGAAATGTTTCCATATGGCTGTCACGTTGGTACTTATAATATGTATATGCCTATATGTCTTAAATTATGAAAAATTGAAAATGGACTCACATGTTTTGTTGTTTTCTAGACATTATCTTATCAGGTACATAATGAAACAAAAAGCACTAACTCGTGACTAGATTTTTTTTTATTTTCGTCTCTGGAGGGTTAACTCATCGTAAAATATTCAATTCTTGAGAGGTTGAAGTTAGATGCAACCGATAATGAATTTATTTGCCATGATAGGAAAGACCTAAACAGCAATGATTCCGCATCCAACAGAGCTAAAATTTAATAAATCAATTTAATAAATAAAACATTTTTTTTTGTTCAGCTCAGCTAAAACTTCGGATCCAAAATCATGCCGTTTCAGTTCTAAAAAAGACATTAGCTTATCTGTTGACCATTACAAAAGTTTAGCATGTTCAGCTAGCTCCATCAATTAATGGGGGTCAGACTGTTTGCTACTCAACCAGACAAACAGTTTTTATTTGACGAAATACTCTGGATGGAAATTGAACCACGCCTGCACTTCTACCACTAGACCTCAAAATAAAATGTATTCTGTTAACAAAAATATTGAAAGCCAATGTGCATAAAACAGCCAACTTTTATTTTAACCTACTATGTTTTTCTTCCAGAGGTCCCAGTGGTCTGATAGATATCGAAATATGCAAAAAATTCAGCTACACTGAATTCAGGATATTTTCAAACCACCTCCTGACCTTTGTGTATAGTGTAGTTTTGTAAAGGTTTTTGATAAACGTTACAGTTTTCAACCAATATCTTCAGTATTTGTATTTTTACTTGATACTTCTTCTTCTGCATTGTTGCAAACCCCTCCAACTTCTGAAAGGAAAATTCGCTTCCAAATGCTCACCTAATCCTGCCGTACCTCAGCCAAGTCAGGCCGGAAAAACAAAGACCCATAAACGGTTATCTCGCCGAACCACCGCCCGAGCGACTGGAGCGAATACCGGGAGTTCGACGCAATTAAAATTTAATGTCCCACATGATTCGAAATCGCAGCGAAAATCGTAAAACGTAAAAACCGATTCACCCGTAATCTGATACCCGGCGTTTCCTTTGGATGGTCCGGTGGGGTTTTGCATCCAGGACTCTTGTGTGAATGCGTGTGTCCCCCCACTTGGCTCACATGTCATCGGTCCTATTTTCAATTAAAGTTAATACGATTTTGATAGAACGATCCGCAAGCAACGATGGCCGGTGGACGGTGGTCGTCGGTTCGAAGCAAACGAACCATTTTTATGATGATTCCTTCAACTCACCCCGCTCCCTTCCGTAAGTCTATACCCAGTTAACGGTTTCACGGTATATATGGATGTTTATTTCGGGAGGTGTGTTTGTGTGATGTGCGTCTTCAATCCATCCTGTAAAGGGGATTGCGTTTTCCACGGGCCGCAATAGTTGCAATCGTCAGCTTAAATTGGCTCAAACGTTTATGGCACACGCAATCAAGGGTGACTATTTGCTCACAACATATCGTGTTTGTATCACGAGTGAGCGCAATGGAAGCGATTTTGCTTGAGAAATAAGGACCTTTTTTGCAGGGAAAAACCATGGCTTCTCATAACATATATCGAGCTTAATTAATTTTCCCACGTCATCCAGCAAACGAATAGAAGGAAAAAACAGCTCAGGTAATATTCCAATTTATGCTTACACTCTGTGCAGATCGCCAAGAAATGTGTTAAAAGCACTCCATCAACACATCCCACACACTGAACCGATCTCTTCTTTCGTCTCTAGCTCTACCAAAATAGGAGACAATAACCATAGAACCATAAAAACCGTTTCCCATGCAAGTTCCAGCCGCAATGGGAAACAAACAAATCCATTATTTCGTTGTCAAACTTACGCGATCTGTACGCTGTTACTTTTTTGTTGCTAGTTTATAGAAAGGTAAACAGGTAATTTGCCCTGTTTTTTTCTGTGTATTTCGTTGTGTCTTTCCAATGTTTAGTCACATCGAGGTTTAACCAATCCTTCCGGTTGTTTGCTGTTTGACTGGAAAGCAGTGCATCCGCATTGTGCGGTAGAGGAAAAGGGTTGCACATCTTCAACTCAGTGATGCAATCTCGGAAAGATGTTGTGAAGTCGGAGGAGTGGGGAAAAATCACCACACACACACACACACACACACAGGGTCACGGTGTATTGGTCACGCACTGGACAAACACACGCGGGAAGGGTTCGCGCTAATGACGCGATCCAACCATGCTCAGACGACGCTCAGCAGTGGTTCGATGTTGAACGTGTGGCCCCGTTGTGTAAAGTGAGTTCCATTCGTTTTTAAAAAGTGTCACCAGTTTCTTAAAGAAATGTAAAAAAGGTTTTTTTTCTATAAGTTTGTTCAATGTCCACTTGTGTCATACAACAAATGATCGCACCGAAGATCTGCTCGAAAAACACGCAGGCACATGCTAATTTCCCCATTTGGATGTGTGATGCATTTCAGCATAGTGTGAGTGAACAGGGGTGAAGGCATTTTCTTTAGCGGCATTCCGAAACCAACATCCGAAGCCACCCCGTGTACCGAAGGACCAAAGCAATCGAAATGTTCGATTGGTGCAGATTGCGCTTTGTGTTGTTGCTCTAGCCGTTTGCTTTTTGTTTTGTTTTTGCATGTTTGCCTTTGGAGGGTTGGTTTTCGTGTTTTGGCCTTTTCGTTTTCGGTCCCGTGCGATTGTGCGTCGATTCAAAAAACCGAACGCGAATGGGAAACCGAATCACCGGCAATCGAACGGTAAGTAAGCTGGCGCTAACAGCCACCCGCTCTCTATCTCGCTCGGCGCGGAACGTGTCGGGTGTCCACCCGAAAGTTGGCGGAATCTCCCTGCACCGTGCGAAATGTGCTACAGTCGATCATTGAACGACGGCGACTAAGGAAGCCAAAACCTTTTGCGTGAGTGTTTGTTTCGAAAGGACGACAATACGGAGTGTGCTCCCGAATCCTTCACGATCCAAGTAGCACGTGATCTAGTTTCTAGTGCGAGTACGTGTCTGTGTGTTTTGCATAATCTTTGCCTTTCGAAAAATGATGAACTAAAATAAGTGAATCGGTTTTCGGTCTGAAGCCGCCATTAAATATTCGAGTTTATCGCTTTTCGCCCGCTGCCATCATCGGCATCACCGCTAACAGCATGGACGACCGACGACAGTGGCCACCGCTGGAACCGAATCGAAACCGTTCGTACACGCGTTGACAGTCGCTCGTTAGTCGGTGTTAGTGTTCGGTCCAGTGTGGATGAGTTGGTTCTGCTCGCAGTGGAATTTTGGCTCAAGTCGATCAAGTCGGTCAAGAAGCAGGATTCGTTAAAACAATCGCGCCATTGTGTACGTCATCGATCGTGGTGAAAGGTGGTGATGGCTTGGATGTGCCGGTGTAGTGCCGCTACTGCTGCTGATTGAGCTTTACACGCACGGGTTTTGTGATTGTGGTTTTGTGGTGCTTGAAGCTCGATGGCCATGAAAGAGACGGACTCGGTGGGTGGGCCCGTGTCATTAGGAAGTAACGGCGGGCCGTGCAGTAGTGGTCGGGGCCGATCTGATCGTTGGTCCTTCCAGCAGAGGAACATATTCGCGAGCTTGCTTATATTGTGTGCAGTTTGTTGCTTCATCGAGTGCAACGATGTCATCACCTCAAAAGGGTGAGTGGAAAATATATTATTTTAGTATTTAGTTAAGAAAAAAATACATTCAAAAATCAGAAAAAAGATGGTTCAAGGTAACCGCACTCAAATTACTTTTAAACGAAAATTGAACATTTTTATTATTTCCCTCACATTTGTGTTTTCAACCGCAAAAACTTCTCTGAATTTTAAAAAGCATAATTATGTTTGTGACGGAACAGCAAATTCGTTTAAATAGTGAAATAAAATCCGTTTTTAATACGCAATATTGCTCTTGACGAGCTTTCGTAACCTATATTGCGAGGGTCCATTAGCTTAACACGGCACTAAAGGAGGTTTCCAAAACATTGATGATCAAATTACTTATATTATTTAAATCCATCATTGCTACTATAATGTTTATTTTTGATTTCTTCTTGTGTGACTCATCAACCGTAGTCGGTCCTGTGCTAAGACCTGCCTTAGCTACTTATTGACTCGGCTATCTGTGATTTATTAGATTACCAATAGCAGGTCCCATCAGTACTACGTATGGGATACTCGGTTCTTATGGGAATTGAACCCATAACGGACGTGTTGTTAAGTCGATCTACTTGACGACTGTACCACAGGAACAGCCCGTTCTTCTTTTATTTAGTATTGTTTAATAAAACCGCCTACCAATATTTTTATTTAGTATTATTCGATTATATTTAAACTTAAAAGGATACTCTCTTGTCCCCATATGGTAAAATAGACATGCTCAAATATGCACAAATATTTGTAATCATATACTTCATATACGTTGATGCTTATGATTATAATTATAAATGACTTTTAATTAAATACCAAACTTAAAATATCAGGTAATTTGTATAATCAGATTGAAATGCTGTTTTTTCAGCCTATTGAAATGCATTTAAAACAGCGATATTTAGCCAAACATACACCGGTTGTCAATTTGATTTTCCGAATCTGCGTATGAAGTTTTTATTAAATGGTTTCCTTAATTTTAAATTTTAAGATATTCAAATTAAATTATTTGCATTACAAATAATTGCGAGTATAAAGTCTGCAAAAGAGTAAGGTTTAAATATTTTGTAGTAACTTTTACCTCATTGATCATGAATAATATTTAATCATTAATGCATTCTGAGACACAAGTATTGGTATTTTTGTTTATAAACAATGATTTGGTTCTGCTCTGCTTATCCCAAAATTTTATTTGCATACATTCGCTTCCAATTATTCACCTGATTCGAGCAGTTTCACTGGAAGTCAATAATCTTAACAACTGTATTTACGCGCTGACGGACCCAAAAAACAACCCCGAGTCGGCCGCGTATCTCAACAGGCTTGTCAAATATTTACTACTTGCGGCTGTTCTCCCACGTTGCCATTCTTGCCTTTCCCCGCCACTTCCACTTCCACCGGATATCCGAAATCCTGCTAAATAAACTTGTTCCACACGCGCTAGGTTGAAGTACAGTGCGTGTGGAGCACGGGCAGAATTAATTTACATCGATATCGGTTTGCAAATTTTCCCTCACATCAATTATTATAATTGACCAACAAACAGCAAACGATGATTTGCTTTGCCCATTTTGTTACCCAACCTCTCATGTTCTTCTCTCTCCCTTCCGCGTTCGTTTTAATTTAAAGGGAAGCATACGGCTCACAACGACCAGTTTTACATGATTCGGTGTAGGGAAAACGAAACCGACTTTCAAAACATTTTGCTCCATTTACATTTGTAGCAACTCCTACCCTCACCAGGGGTAGCATTCCAAAGATACTTAAACATCGAAATGAGCGATAACATAAAATCGAATTAAAATTAATAGACATATCCATGGGGCAAGTCAATGCCTACTGCGGAATTGGTTTGACAGTGGTTGACTTTACACACGCTTGGAGTAAATGTTTACATCAGTGCGGTATCAAACGGTGTCCTAGCATTGGACAACAACCAATGTTAGCGGAATGTACGCACACAAACACTGGTGATCAAAAATTTATCTCAAACAACAATCGTCAGGGATGAAGGATGCATGTACGCTCAAAAAATCCGCATACCGTTGATCGTTTTGTGGTTGCAATTGTGCTACCCCATCAACTCTTTGCAAGGAATGCAGTGTCTCTGCGTCTCATCCAGAACATTAACGTGACGGTATATGATTTGTGGTGATGAGTGTACATCAATTCGATACAATCAGATTATTGATGTGATATTTTTATATTGAGTATATGGTAGGGACGATTGTGACAAATTCCAAAACAAGCGGAAAAGTGCATCGTACCGTTGGAACTATTTTTCGAACTGAAATACCAGCCATTTGCTTGCCCCTCTGTACACCACTGCCTCTGGACCAGCACTATCAACAAATATTTTAATTAATTTATGCATATTTTATACAGTAATGTCAACGAATGCATCGGAACGGTTGCATTCTAGGCACAATTTGGTTTACTCTTGCAACTGATGCATACTTTTGATGTTACGCTGAACTGATGGTTGGACACCCGACTAAATGATTGTTTATTTTCCTGGTAAACTCTATCATAAAATGAGATGAATGAGAATGTAAGGAAAGTGCCTATTTTTCCATCGTAAAATAATGAACGTTATTGCGCAATTAGTTAAATGTATTAAAAATACAGCCAATCGAATACCTCCGACTTCCAGTTTTAGTATTCACAATTCAAATGTTTATTTTTCCTAAAATTTATTTTTCCTTACATTAATATAAACTATACGCCTCTGTTGCAACCGTTCTTATCCCTTATAATTGCGTCTAGTTGGATAACTTCAGCAAGTCTTTCGCCGTTCAAAATGCGTCCTTCTATACGCTGAATTGATTCTTTTTATGACTTTTGTCTGCGCTACTCATTGCGGTTCCGAATGGCCCATTCCCCCATCAAAAATAATAATGGTTGAATGGTGCGGAAAATCTACTCAACAAGTGGCCTTATTCGGCGTAGACTGTTCCATGGCTCTCCATGTCATCGCCGCTCGGGTTTTTTTTTTGTCTCGAAAAGCTGAGGTGGGGGATTAGAACTGTACATTTCAATAAGTACGGTAAAGATTGTTTTCTGTTATCTGAGATCATCTTGAAACGAGACTGCAACACAGACAAATCTAAGTGAAAATGGTTAAAAACACAATTCACCCCTACGTACAGTAGACTCTTTCAGATCGGGACATACGCTTCATATGTGCTCGACCCATTCGCTTACGGGCGGCCCCTTTGTTACCGTAGCCAGATGGTGGTTTTTCGCGATATGAAAACATCATTTTCCGCGACTCTGTTGCATTTGTCACATAAAACTGGTACGGTAATGAATGACGAAAAGGGGGTGTTGTTTTTTCTTCTTCCCGTGGTCTGGTTTATTTGGTCCTCCAAAAGCTACACCACCAACAGTTGAAGTCAATTTCCTTATGAAAATATCTATTTAAACCGGCTGCAGTCATTTTACCAAGCTCTTTTTTCTTCCCGTATGTGAATTTTCATTAACTTTATGCTACTCCATTGCATCTTCGATGTGAACTGCCATTAACGAGAAGGGTGGTTTTAAGCGGAAAATGACTCTCGGTAAACATTGGAGACCATCCAGGTTTTGCTCCATTCCATCAGGCGTTAATACTGCATGCATAAAGTTGCTTGCACACTTGTGTTGCTAAAGTAGTTTCGAGTTTTATGGGAGGTAAATGAAGAACGGGAATGGTTTGCCATGGGGTGGGATAATGTTCGCTAAATGGCTGCATTACCAGTCATGCATGCTTAACGAATTCTCGCAGATGGCAATGGGAAGGTTGGAATGTCTTTAGGCGGGTCGGTAACGAACTCTAAACAAATATCACATTGTTGTTTTTTTTCTACGGTGTGTAGTTGTTTCAATTCATCATTATAAGAAAATATATTGGTTTCAGCTTGCATTTCTTTTGGGATGGGATTGAAGTGCCTACTCAGCTTATTATTTCGTTGCTAAATAATGTGACGAATTATTTGAGTGCAAAGGTGTCAAGTCTTCAAAGCTAAGGAACACATCTGTCTTAGAATAACTTTGAGAAGATCACTGATGTGCAATACTGATATACATTAATGACTAAATATGACTTGTTTTTCCTGCAATTGTAAATTACTTAAAATGTTTTCTGCCAAATTGAAATTTTATTTCCACCTTCAGTCATGAGCACAATATCTATCTCGGTGTTTCAAAACAGTATTTAGGGAATCATATCTTGTACATTTTAGAATATAATCCATCACAATATGTTATTATTCGTAGTTCTTGCCATGACATTTACAAAAAAAATCATATTTTATTTACTCTTCTCTCTTTGTTGTTTGGCTCAACAACCGTAGTTGATCAAGGTCTGTGTTGGCCACTAATGGGTTTGGATTTCTATGATTTATTGAACCCAAGACGAGCATGTTGTTAGATCGTTCTTGACGACAGTACTACGGAACCGGCCCAACTATTTACTCAGAACCAAATAATTGTTTATAGGAAAAAATACCAACATATGTAGCTCAGTCTGCATAAATGATTAAATATTATGAACTAAAGCCCCTTCCGATTTTACTAAAAGACCAAATCCGCTCGTGAGTGAATCTGTTCGCGAATTAATATGTTCCCGGTGTAACCCATTTTGGCAATTTTTTTTTATTTGACCATGTCAATCATATAAAAACATATCATGACAAAAAAAAGGTTGAGTACCGACCATTTTAAATTCAAGCTAGAGCAATTGAAAGTAGCTTGAATTGCATACTGCACGGCGTTAATGTTACGGAGTTAAGGCGTATTGCATACAACAACGAGCGCTGAAAAGCAAACGTCTTAGTTGTATGCAATACGAAGAATGGATGTCGGTTTTTATGCAATGTGCAGTACAGCTGTAACTCGTTACGTTTCATTTGAATTACTGTTGAATTCTTTAATAAAATCCAATTAAAAACATAAAAAGAGAAAATCAAACTGTTTCTGTTACTGAAAAACAATTCAAATTTTTAAAACCCTGCTTTTAAACTCGTTTCCCCACAGAGAACCACCAGCGTTTTTATCAGTAAAAAATACGGTAATGGCCGTTTTCAGTCCAATGGTAAAAGCTCCCGGTCCTTGCAAGTTTTTGGCCGGAACACGTAGGCAAAACCATCAGTGTCGGCGCGATATCGGACTGCCAGAAGCCATCAAAGAAGCGCGTCGACTGGCGGTCACACATTGCCAGGAACAGTTTCGTTACGACCGATGGAACTGTTCAATCGAAACCAGGGGCAAACGAAATATTTTCAAAAAGGTAGTGTAAAACGTATTATCAGATTAAAAGTCAGTTATGTGAAACCGTTAATCTTCGATGTTTTCCACAGGTTTACCGCGAAACAGCATTTGTGCACGCGCTCACTGCAGCCGCCATAACGCATGCAGTAGCACGTGCATGCGCGGAAGGCAAAATGACCAAATGTCAGTGTGCTTCGGAACGTAAGCCTGAGGCCACAAGTCTTGCCTGGCGCTGGGGTGGTTGCAGTGACAATCTCAAGCATGGCAAACGAGTCGCCCGAAATTTTCTCGAGCTGCAGCCGAAAACCGGTGATCCGGTCGCCGAAATGCTTCGACATGATAGTGAGGTAAGACCGATGATCAGTAAGAATGGACAAAGTGCTGAGTGCATTATAACTCGATTGTTTGGTTTGCAGGTTGGCATAAGTGCAATTACAAGTGCAATGACGGATCGCTGCAAATGTCACGGCGTTTCGGGCTCGTGTTCAATGAAAACCTGCTGGAGAAGGCTCGGTGACTTCAATACGACTGCGGCACTGCTGAGAACAAAGTACCATCTTGCCATACGGAAGATTCCGATCAACAATAAAACATCGCGCCGATCGGCACCGAGAGACTTTCGTCCGAGGGTAAGTTTGTAGTAAAAGCTGTAAGAAGTTAAAACGAAGCTCCGGTAGCATCACATACACAATATTACTACTTCTAGGAAACGATCTACGATCAGCTGTACTACTTTGAAACCTCGCCAACGTTCTGCTCGGTCACACGTGGCCGACGATGTCTGCATCCGGACAACTGTGCGACACTCTGTTGCGGACGCGGCTACACCACAAAGGTCATCAAGACTCTCGAAAAGTGTCGCTGTCGCTTCACCAACGGACGTTGCTGTCAGGTAGTATGTGACTATTGCGAAAAGTACGAGGATCGATATTACTGTAAATAGTAGCTTCAACGTTCATACATTGGCACATTTATTTATTCACATTCACAGTAGTTTGTAAGAATAGAACAGCATAAATACAAACCAATCTGTAACAAAACAGGAAGAGTAGATTCGTAACATGAGTGTAAGTCACACACAGCCACACCGACGTTCGTACTCATCATAACATCAGAAAGTTAACGATTATTTATACGAATCAGAGAAAGCAGCAAAGAGTCACATAGTCAGTCCGTTTCTTTGTGTACATTTGGATCGCAAACATTTACACAACAAAGCTAACCAATGCAACTCAGATCGGACTACACAATCTCGGGTGGCCATTCAGTATAAACTCTCTAGTACGCGTATCTTTATCGAATTTCAAATCAACTACCCTTTAAGCATTTACTTGTAGTCAGTGTCAAGCGTGTCTTTACTAGTTTTAGCTTTTTTTTATCTCGTGGAATGGTATTGGTAGCCAGAAAGAGACAGAATAAAAGGGAGATGATAAACGAGCATATATTACGATTGAAAAAGAAGGAAGAGAGAAAGAGAGAGAGAAGAGTTAAAAGATAAAGACCGCCAAACTCACAGCATCATAATGCTAATGTAGGCTAGTTTTACGATACTTTCTTTCGTCACACACAGCAAGTGAAGTAAAAATAAAATAAAATAGTAGTTGTAAACATAACCATACATGTATTTTTAAAATGTCGAATTTGTTACAATTTGCTTGTATTGGATGAACCAATTCTGTGGTACAGTCAACAAGTAACACGATCAAACAACAGGCTTGCCATGGATTTAAAGCTCGTAGGGAGCGAGCAGCCACTACGCCCTATCACAGAAGTTAAGCAGACGTTTACCGACTACGGCCGAAGAAGAATGCAATGGATACACAACGCTTATGTATTTTACTCTGTACAATTTACATGTTACGGACATTTTAATTAATATTTGGTGGTACTCGCCTGTTCTTGGTTTCTGTTTCACTTAGGAAAATTTATTTATAACTCAAAAAAAATCTTAAGCTATGTATTGAGATACTGAATAAATCTAACAAGTTTCAAATCTCATCAGCTACTACAAATAATTTTCTCATATTATCTTACAATGGTTGTCTATTTCCTTTAAATCGTTTGCAATGGAGTATCCCTCAATTTAATTAAATTGAATTAAAGTTTAATTCAGCATAAATTTCCTGATCATGCGAAGTTTTTTTTTCATGTGGGTGAAAAGAAAAAAACATACCCAAAGTTATCTATAAACTTATAAACGTTCTTTTTATGAAAAGAATACTATGAGTTAAAACAACTAATTTTATTCTTATTGTACGCACTGTAGGACTCCAATATTCTTACATTGTAGTGCCATCCTCATTCGCGGATGCTGTGCCATTCTCATTCGCGGATGCTGTGCCATATTTTTCACATTCAAGACAGCAAAAACAAAGAAAACACCAAAAGTGACAGTAATTCAAGGCGATAGAAATCTGTACCAAACTTCCGCAAACACCGAGCCATTTCTCGCCGTTCCATTCTACCATCAGTGCTTTTCCAATAACATACACCAAACAATTCATGTTGTGCACAAATTACATGCTCACCAAAACACAGTCTCCCACCTTTAGATGCTTTTTATGCTCAGTTTTATGCTCGTGCAGAGCAGAGCAAAGAACGACGAGAGCATATCCAGAGCATAATTCTCTCTATCCAATGTTCTCGCAGCATAAAAACATCGTACATCGTGACCTCCGTTTAAAAGCAATCTCGTTCTTCTCAACATTCCCCCCCCCCACCACCCATAGCGCTCTAAATTGACCCACATTCCTCGCCAACAACGCTCTGTGCGTGTACCAAAGCGCACTCGGTAACTGTAGCATGTTAACA
>KB694002.1:0-12619 GCA_000349165.1 Anopheles christyi | reverse complement strand
AACGAGGGGTAGGGCAACGGGGCAGTAAAAATGAAGCACAGGAAAAATATGTAACGTGGGTGTGTAGGAGGAGGAGAAGGAGAACTGCGTGATGCACATGCACATTTCTGCACGCAGGTAGAAAAATTCGAACGAAACATTCCTAACAAAGCATAGGCATTCAAGGGTACAAAGAGAAAATGAAAGAGAGAGAGAGAGAGAGAGAAATAAAAATAAGAAAACGAGATGAACATAAAAAGAGAAGATGAAGCAAACGGCCTGTGAGTGTGTGTATACAAAAGGACGAAATGCATTGCTAGGACCACACATACTATGCTGCAACGTATGGACACAAAATTGAAGCATACAATTCCTATGCTACTCCCGCACAACGTGAAGGGATGCTTCAAGCGAATTATTTTTTACGACTGCATTTTTATGCTCGCTCACCTCGCAAAGGGGTAGTAGATGTTGCTTGTTGGAAGAAGGTGATTGATAGAGTTACAAGTTTATAGCGTGCAAAGCACAAAGCAAACAAGAATCGGCCGTTGGCTTCAGGTGTACTTTCACTTATATATTTGCAATTTTGAAAGGGAATTAATATAATTTAATAATCATTTACTTTAAAGCTTCACGTATCATAGGAATACAAAGTTTATCTCTTCAATCTAGCGGTTTCTTTAAGAAATTTTAAATGATAAAATCAAGGAACCAATCATTTCGTTGAATTCAAAATTAAATTATTGAGCTATGCTTCTCTATGTTCCACGAACGCACAGCACCCGTCGGCTTGAGCAAACTCATATCCGGGTGATTTATCGAGCGCCTTATCGTTTTATGTTGTAAACATAGTTGTCATACCAGCGACTTGTCCTTGTGCTAATTAGAGCATACATTTGATTAGAGCCAACATGCAAACGGTTCTATTGGAATGTTATAAAATACGACTACACTCAATGGCGTGTGGACCACATGGGGATCGACGACACGACAAACGACGAAACCGAGCGGGAATAAGGGACAAAAATGGTTCAAATAGTTTGTCGTTTTGTTTCGAAGGTTTTTCGGTACGATCATAATTTATGCATCCATTTCTACACTGCGCCACCGTCGGATGCGCGGAACTATGCGTGGAATTATTTTAGTTTCTTCTCCCGTAACTAGCCACCAATAGATGAAGATCCCGTGATATGGAGAGATCTAGTCACTGGAAGGGGTTCGTTTTGTGCCGAAAAAATAAAACGGACGAAAGCTTGTACGTGGTAGTGCGTGAGATGCAGAATAAATTTGCGCAGAAGACACCGCACCGAACATACAGGTCGGTGTGAGGCGCTCCGTTTTGTGTGACAAATGTGTGAGCAAAGCGACTCTTCTACCAAACCACCCCGAAAGCAACAGTTGGTGGCTTGGTGGAAGTTTTGATTATTACTCTATTTTTTTTCCCTTTCGGTTGGTTGTTGCTTCTGCAGCTACCGCTGTTTGCTAGTAGTTTTGTTCGGCCAAGCGTTCCCACGCCCTGCGTTGGTAGTAGGCTTTTTTCCGCAAAACAAGCCGAGAAGGGAGACGCGCCCTGATTGTGTCTCATTTATGCTTCATTTAGCCGCTCGGTTTTGGAGCACGGCCGTGCGGTTTTTGTTGTGTCGGTTCTGGAATGCATGGAACAGATGATTTAGTGCCGCTAGACAAACAATCGCACGGTACCGGCATGTTGGTCGGGCAATGTTGCATACCAATGATCGATTGAATGTTATTTATTATTATTTTTAAGGATGGAAATATTGTTTATTAATATTTTAATTTACAAAAGAGATAAAATCACACTTAAAGATAAGTTTTTTTTTATTCAGGAGAGACGGCCATGTCAGTTCATGAAAAATGATACATAAATTTGATGAATTAGATATTTAAACTTTAAACAATTTCAAATATTTTAAGAAATCAAATACATCAAATGGCAAAACAATATGAAAAATCTAATAAATACAAATAACTCATACAACATACTATAACATATCGCTGGCACTATACAAATCTTGCATTAATCTGCAAAATGTATTATTAAATTCTACCTTAATAGCACATAGCTTTAAACAAACAAACACTATTTCAGTGTCTTTCATCAAACAACAGCTTTAGCTGCCCATTCGCGCCCTTTGATTTTAGATTCTAAGTCTAAGGGCTTCTCTTCCCGTCGCCCTAGCAACATCCATCCCTCTCTAGTGCAAATCAGTCGAAGCGTTCCCTGTTGCGAAAAAAGGAAGCACCCCCTTCCCCGGAGTGAAGAGGACAACCAGCGTGTGCGCAAGAGCTCTCCATTGACGCGTTTTCCCATTCCTTTGCACAGATTCACACGCATACCAATATGGGCAAAGGCTTCATTCCATTGCACGCGCAACCCAGCCCGGCCATGGAAGGGGATGAACGTGCAACGTTTGTTTGTATGCGATCGTTGATCATACTGTATGCTGTCAGTATGCTGTCAGTTGAGCAAAATAGGGGATGAAAGCAACATAGTGCATCCTTTGAGCGGGGATATGCTTCTAGAACCTTGTTGCTCCATATCGTTTGGAGCGTGTAATGGAAAGGAATGGAACTTCGTTTCAGTTTGGGGTTTAAATTCAAATCTTTTGACTAAATACAAATTACTGTACAATAACATACTTATTGTTTGTTGAATTTTAAGCGAACATTCTGGCTCCATTTACTCTGAATCTGGACTAAGGAGTTTGAACCAGCGTGCGTGGTGGTGTTGGGATTTTCCCGGAAAACCGCCTCCCCCACCCTTCCCGTACATAATGGACATTGAGTGTGTGTGACAGTGGCTATGTAAAAGATGCTGGACCACTGGCAAACCGCGTTCCTTACCCTTTGCTGCTGTCGGGGAGAGCATAAAACTACCCCTTTTTTCTTGTGCGTGTGTGCGTGCCCAAGAGTAAGAGTGTGTCCCTGTTTGGTAGGGGAAAAAGTGTAAAGCATCGTCGTTGGGCAAGCGAGCAAGATGTTGCATGTGCGTGTTCAAGAAAATTTGTCCCGCTAGAGAGAGAGAGATACTGAAGTTGCACGGACGGCCAGTGTTGATGGTGGTGGTGGACATCTCAATACGGAACTGTGACTGGTCTGGCTGAAAGAGCGAGTCAACTACAGCTTTCAGTTTGCTACGGAAGGATAAGAGAGCTGCTCGGAGGCTGAGATCGAGCTGAAAGAGACGATGGTCGCTTTCAGGAGAAGATTAGACACACTCTTCTTTCTCAACCCCTAAATAAGGAGGGCTCCGGTAAAGCTATGGGAATGGGGAGAGAAGACAACAATAATGGTGGTGGTGGTGGTGGTGGTGATGGACTTCGACCACTACATGCGTATGCGAACGAACTTGCCACTAGCAAGTAGGGAAAGGGAGGGGAGAAGGAAAGGAAACACAAAAGGGATGGAGTGGATTCCGGCCGTACGGTCCAGTATTTTCGAAGTTTGAATGGGATTTTCGGCCGCAGCACAAGGCTCTCGCGTGCACGTCATTCCGTGCTTGGGCTCTATTTGTTTGGGACGAATAGTTCGGTTTCATTTTAAAACGCGTCCTCAACCGAAGCGAACGCAGGTTGAGCAGTGGTCCGTCTCCGCTAGTTCGTTCGCTCGTAGTGCGGTGGTCGGTATCGGGCATTCCCGTTACCAGCAGTTTTGGCAACGCTTTTAATCCCAACCGCGGGTGGAGGTTTAACACACTCTCCCCATCCCTCCCCCAAGGTTCATTACTTACCCAACCGCCTAGCAAAAAAATAAAACAAAAAAAGGCGAATTTCGCAATAAGAATTTGCAAATTTACTTACTACGTTCGCTTTCGTTTCGTTTGTGCGCGAGGTGTGTTTCCGAGGTGAACAACGAGATCAACGAAAGTGTCGCGATCGTGTGGATTCTTTGCAGTTTGCAAAAAAAGGTGTAGTGCAAAACCAAAATAGATTTCGAACGCAAAAGTACAACTATACAGGAAAACCAAAAAACAACCACATATCGAAGCAGCATATTACAGAAAGCAACAAATAGAGATACAAACCCTTGTTTTGGCATGACAAAACAACCGAGTGTACCTAACCGCGTATCCGATCGTTCGCACGTTCTTAGCCCAGCCTTGTAAAAAAAATAAAACCAAACAACAAATTAATGCAATCGAGCAGAGGACTCCAGCCCGAGAGACAAATTCCGTATTGTGTGTGTGTGTGTACGTTGGTGTGTGTGTGTGCGTCGTTTTCTTCCTTTTCTTCTATCATTCCACCGGAACCACGGCGCACTGCGGTGGAACACAACAAAAACGGTGATAATTAAAATTTATTGAGAATCTATGTTAATTTGCCGTTTGTCACCGTGGCGAGAAGGGCAGGAGAGAAACTAAAGTGGCCACAAAGCGTGCGTGTGTGTGTGTATGTGACTAGTGTTTTGGTGATCGGCTGCTACTAGCAGCAACCATTTCCAACCCAACGGGACACAAGGCGGTTTGGAGACTTTTTTGGATATCCGTCGATCGGAGCAGACCCGGGCTTTCTGGTCGGTTGTCTTCGGCCCAACACACACACACACAGTGGACAACGATCGTACACCGATCTTGAAAAGCTTCTGGTGAGCTCGCCTAGCTTGGTGTTAATTAGCAGGCGATTTATGTGAAAATTCTCATCGTGATCTCACGTTGCTGCAGTCGCACAGGGAAAAAGCCTACCTGTAAAACCAGAACAACGCGTATTTGAGTGTGTGTGTGTCAGTGAGTGGGCGGATGTTTAGAAACAGAGGGCAGAAAAGTAGGAGCTGAGTTAGATTTGACTACCTTCGCCTCGAGTTAGGCAAAGATCGGTTAGCAGCAGCTGGGCTGCAATTAAAAAGGGAACGACACTGACAGGCAACAGTTAGTGAAGCATCACATCGTACTGAGTCGTCATCCTGCAGACAAGTGTGTCCTGAAGTGAGCCCGTGTTTGCAAGTGTGTATGTTTACGTGCCAAGACTTACGCGGTGAAATATCTTGCTGTGTGGTGTGAAGATCTCAATGCTAGTGCGAGGAACAGTGCCGACTGTTAGGGAATTACGTGCGAACTTGGTTCTGCCATCGAGTGATGGCCAGTAATGGGGGGACTCTGCATGGGGTTCCCCAAAGTGTGTCACAGCAGCAACAGCAGCATATCTGCTCCCAGTGTGGCCTATACTTTGAGAGTGCGTCATCGTTGCAGGTGCATCATATGCACTACCATCAGCATGACAGCATGAATCGCTGGGGTTCGTCACAGCAGCAGCAACAGCAGCAGCAGCCAGTGGTCAGTACAACGCTTGCAACGACAGCAGTCGCAACGACAACGACGGCGGCCACCATCACAACGAACGGCCCGGTACCTTCGTCCACTACGCCAACTTCATCCGATACGGAAAACAACAACAACCAGCCCGGTTCGCTTACTCCGACGCATACGGCCAGTTTAAAGCCGGTGGCGTCACCGCAGCAACATCACACGACAATAGCGGCGGCCGCCGATTCAAGCGATAATCAGCCGCCAACGCCTCAGCCCACCATAACGGAACCAGGAACGCCGCAGAGCTACAGTGCTGGTGGTACGTCGCCCTATCACTCCCAGCAGCAGCAGCAGCAACAACAGCAGCACCAACAACAGCAACAACAAGTGAGTCAACATCAGCATCAGCTAGGATTGCCCACCGGGGCATCGGGCGCTGAGATGCACTATCCGAGCTACATCCATCCGGGGTATGATTACGCGTACGCCGGTGGTCCAGGACCCGGGCTTGACTATGGTAGCAGTGTGCTTGGCGCACCGCTCCAACCGACGGACTACAAATCCAGCTCCTCGGTTGTATCTTCCGCGCGGTATCATCCTTACGGCGGCCCCGGCAGCAATGGCGGTGCACCGGATGGATCCTCTCCCGCGGTGGTTAGCAGCAATGGATCGGCCGGAATGAGCCCGCAAGTGGTAAGTTCTTCCAATGGTGTTACCGTAGCAGGCAGTGGTAGTGGGTCCACCACGGTAACGACGGTCGCCAGCACCACCTCTCAGGCGTCGTCGCACTCGCCACAGAATGGTACGGGTGGGTCGAACATTCCACCGACTCCATCACCCTCGCCGATACAGTGCGAGAAGTGTGGGCTAGTGTGTGAGTCGCACGAGGAACTGAACGAGCACGAGGCGACGGTACACTCGAGCGTTGGGCCGGGTCAGTCGGCGCAGGATCAGCAGCAGCGTGTTGATCAGGTCGATCTACAGAGTGCCGGTGGTGGTGGTAACTGTTATCCTTATGGTGGTGGTGGTACACCCGTTTATCCCGTGAAGGAAGAAACCCCTGCCTCGGACATCCTCGATCTGGACTCGCAGAAGATGGTTGGCTATGGGGCGGGCGCCGATGGTGGATTGTTACCACCGATGAACTCGCTGCACCCTCTCCAGTCGATGCAGCGTCACCCGATGATGGCTTGGCCTCATCATGATCCGCACAACTTTATGGGCCCGCCGCCTTTACCGCACCCGCATCCTTCGCATGCAGGCGGGGCCGATATGAAGCATTCCGCAGCGGCGGCAGCAGCAGCAGCAGCCGCCTACTATCATCATCCGATCAAGTCCGAGTACTCGGCAACTCCATCGATTAAGTCCGAATATCTCGGTGGTGGTGGTGGTGGTGGTGTGGGCGGCGCCGTTGGTCATTACGGTGCGACCGGTGGTCCGATGGTGAAGAACGAGTACAGCCTAGCGCCGACACTGCCACCACCGGCCGTGGCACCGCAGCCAACGAACGCGCAGTCGATGAAGCAGTACGCGGACGAGATGCACGACAATCAGCTAGCGACGAGCCCGTCCGACTTTCCGAGCACGACCACGCCGCAGGAGAGTGGCTCGCAGTATCGTACGTTCGAACCGGCCACCTCCTCACTGCCCGGTACGGCAGGACCGACGAAGGGCACGGCCTGGAAGTCGAACGAAGCGCGCCGCCCGAAAACGTACAACTGTACCGCGTGCAACAAGTGGTTTACCAGCTCGGGCCATCTGAAGCGGCACTACAACACGACGCTGCACAAGAATGCGGTAAAGTCGAGCGGACAGCCAGATCCGGCCACACTCCCGATCAGTGTGCATCATCATCCGGGCCGCGATCCGAACTACGCCAACAAGGGTAGGCGTGGTGGCAACGGTGCGGGAGCAGGGTCCGGCGCAGGAGCCGGTGGTGGCGCTGGTTCCGGTGGCGGTGGTTCGCAGATGCAGCAGCCTATACAGCAGCCGGTACCACCGCCCGACCCCCCTAGAAGTCCCGAGTATGGGACGGGTGGGCAGCAGTACGGTGGCGGTGCAGCGGCGGGGTTTTCCACGGCCGGGACGTCGCCCGGCCATCAACAGCATCCGGGCAGCAGCGGCCAGGTAGTCAGTTCGAACCAGTCACCGGGGTTTCATCACCCGTACGCCGGCGCGACCAGCGCGAACGGCACCACAGCCAGCTCCACTTCTTCAGCGGTTCCCCCAAACGGGGTAGCAGGTCCCTCCGTCCAAGTCTCCCAACCGAGGGGCCTGCAGATCTACTCGAACAGCAGCAACAGCCACATGGCGGAGCAAATGGAGCAAGCCACCCATACCATTACCACCATCCTCACGCCCACCACCCAGCCGCCCATCTCCATGGCGGGCACCATCCCGGGCACCATCCAGGGCACCATCTGCACCAGCACCCGCACGCCCACGGGCATCCGCACGCCCCCCACCATGGGCATGGGCTCGCCGCTGCACCCTCAGCAGCGGCAGCAGCAGCAGCAGCCGCAGCAGCAGCAGCCGCCGCCGCCCATCATCAGTTCAATGGAGCCCTACCCCCACCACCACCACCACCACACGCAGCCGCACACAATGCACACCATCTCCAATCCTTTAACTATCAGCACCAGCATTCCATCCTTCCAAACCATCCTGCCGGAGGCGCCGAGCTATCACCTTATTATTGGTAATGGGGCGCACCAGCAGTACCAGATGGGTGGAGGATCGGACGGCATGCATCAGGGCCAGTGGGTGGGGGACGGGGAGGGGCTGATCGAATCGACGACGGGTGGCCGTGCGTTGGGGTTTCCCCGATGTACGGGGGGCGCCGAAGTGTATCAGGGCGATACGGCGCCCCCCTTTTCACCTAACGTACCGGAGCAGTACCAGCGGCCGAGCAGTAGCGAGGGCGCACCAATCGGCATGACGATGCTGCACGATCACCAGCAAATGATAACCAGCGATGGCGCAAAGTATAAGGACTATCTGCAGCATCAGCACGATGTCGACCCGTACCAGGAGCAGCTGCTTTACCGTGTGGCCACTCCTCAGCTGGGAGCCACGGCACCGGCCATCTCGCCCGCACCCTGCTCCCCGAGCGTCACATCCACGGACGTCGGACAGACGCAGCTGCAGCCGACGGGCCCGGACTCCGTCACCAGGAAGTCCACCGCGGGTGGTAACGGCCAACCGGAGGTGCATCGTTGCATCGAGTGTGACAAGGTGTTCAACAAGGTGTGCTACCTGACGCAGCACAACAAGACGTTCCACTCCGGGGACAAGCCGTACAAATGTCATCGGTGCGGCAAGCGCTTTCCCTGCAATCAGTCGTACGAGGAGCATCTGGCGAAGCACGGTGGCGAGAAACCGTTCAAGTGTGAGCAGTGTCCGAAGCAGTTCAACCACAAGACCGATCTGCGGCGGCACATGTGTCTGCACAGTGGGTCCAAGCCGTACGCTTGCGAGCAGTGCGGCAAAGGCTTCATACGCAAGGATCACATGATGAAGCACGCGGAGACGCACCGGAAGAATGCTGCGGCCGGGCTGGATCGGGGCAACGGGCAGAAGCGGGCTGCGAAGGCGGGTGGCATCAAGGGTGGCGTTGCGAAGAAAATCGTCGGCCTGATGGATGAATGACGGTGGCTGAATCTTCGCTGTCTCACACCGGAACAGTGAAACGGGACGGCGATCGAATAGGCCAAGTGAGTGCGGCGTGGGAGATTGTATATTTGTTTGCGTTTCAGTTGTAATAGGAAGGGTAATAAACGATTGGGAGCGAGCGTGTTGTACAGGGAACGCTCAATCGGTTTGCGTGTGGCCATAACGGGGTTTTGGGGCGAAACCATTTCGTAAGTGTATCGTAAGCAAAGTTGTAGTTGTTTAAGTCAAGAGCGTGAAGAGTTACCTATTACCACTTAAAAAAGGAAAAAAAACAAACCGTATCGGATCAACCGTCAACTACCTGGTGCATGCGAATTGCCACCTTTTGCCATTTCAAAACGGGTGCCAAGCGGAAAGCGGGGGTGTTAGCCCGGCCTTTCTATTTTACTCATTTCTACCAACGTACCAGCTACCTCACGCGTGTAAAGTGTCTCCGGGATCCTACTTTTAAGTAGGTTTCTATTCATTTTTTTTATTTTCTTTGTTTTAAAAATAAACAATCAAACTGGACTGCATCGCATCTGCCAGGAAGGGATAGCCAATCAGTAAACATATGATATGATCGATTTAGTTAAATTGTAACCAAGAATAGTGAGAACGCCGTACTGCGCAAGTATTACGTTATCTAGTTAAGGCACCATTGACGGCCCCCTCTCCCATCCCAGACGGTCCTGTCGGTGATAGGGAAGGGTTCTTGCTGAAAAAACTCAACTCAAGATTCCTCACACTGCATCGGAAAGCTTTACGCCGATGCAGTGACAAACGATTCTACCTCAATATGAGTATATTTTACAAATCTACCATCTCAACCGAACCAGATCCAGTGTGCGATGTGGTGATGGTTTTAAAGAAAGAGTGTTTATTTTGTATCTCCCACTACCAGCTACGGTTGGTAGCGAGCTCTATATACAAAAACTAAAACATTATATTTTATCTAGCAAGGTGACAAAACCCAGGTGGCCGAGATTAAAGTTACCGAGTGGTAGGGTGCGCCGAACGGGGAAGCACATACAAACTTTTACGATATATTTATTAATTGTATTATGTGAAATTGGCCGTGTTTCGCAAGTAGGAAGAAATGTAGAATGATATGCGGAGTATAAGTATATATATATATATATATATATATATATATATATATATATACATATATATTGATGTGACATAAACCTTGGGACAATGCAGAACACATTTTAAAGCAATAAAACAAAAATCTACCATGTATGCGTAGTGTACCGTATTCTGTTGAACGTTTTATGCTCCGTTCTGATCGGTTTAAATCGATTTCAGGTGGTTAAAAAAGGGAGGAAGAGAAGAAACTTAAACAAATGATTCGTAGCAAATATATGGGTGTGTATGAATGTATAAAACAGCAGAGACATAGAATCTGAAACTCGAATCGTTTTGTGTAATATAATGTAGTTGTAAAGTATTCAGAAATCAGTGTCAGCTGTTAGCAGCTCCCTTTTCTTCCTATTCTTCCAGAAACAGATGAGCAACAACAAATATATAAAAGAAAAGAAAAGTAAATGAAGGAATTGAATTGAATGAGAGAGCGAGAAAGAGAGGGCAGCAAAACAGACAAAATACCTACAATCACGTACCTAATCCGATAAGGATATTCGAAGGCGCACAAACGATGGTGGGATTATAATGGGAGACAAGACAAGATCAAATTGAATCCTCACTTCGCTGCGTTCTGCGTCTGTACTGTATGTGTGTGTTTGTGAGTGTGAATGTAGTTTCTTTTTTCGAACATTTTGAAGCTCATACATTTTAAACAGAAATTTAAGAAAAGTACACCCAGATTAGAATAAGAGTAGCAACAAATCACTTACAAAACTGGAAAATACTCTATATTAGACATGAAAAGCAAAATGAAAACAAAGGATAAGAAAAGGATTGACCCTTTCACTTCACCCTTAAAGACTATTAAGATAACGAATGTACAAATGAACGATAATGGTGCAACGGACAGGATGAACAAACAAAAAAGCTGAAAATGAAATCAATAATAAAAATCCATAAACAAATATAGAAAAGAAACTGGAAGTATGCATTTCCTGATCAATACGATTCCAAACACACCGAAACACATCTAAACATGCAAATAGTTCATGCAAAATGGTACAAAAGTAGTAAGACAAATTGGAAAGAATGCAAACAAACAAAACAAATGCCAAATGAAGATGGAGTACTATATCGAAAATCAAAGCACGAAACGAAACGATATCAAGCTATTAGTGGCACAATATAATCATCGAACTTATTGCAGAAGGAGTGTTGTTGAATGTTGATAAAAAAAAAGAAACAGAAACATATGAGCAACAGAGCAAATCGTGCTGTCGATCTTTCTCCGTTCGGCCGTTCCACGGTGCTTTAGGTTTTATTCGAGAAGTAATTGTGTGTACTTTACGCGCCAGGGCGCATGGTTGTGTTTAGATTAATTAATGATCCGCCAGGTTTTGATTTGGTGGAACCCGTAAACCGTCACCGAATTATTACCGATAAGCAAAGAAAGTTACCAGTATCGTTTCGATCTCGAAGCGCACGATATTTCGTTCGTGTTCGATTGATCGATTCAACGCAAAAAACGAAACACTTTTAATTGTTCCTAAGTTCCTACACACAAGCGCAGTGAGCGCAGTTGTGCTTGGTAGCAAAGAAACGTACTCCAACAGCTCAGCCAGCGTTAGTAGTTTAATTTCCACTGCAATCGTGTTAGATTCGTTAATGCGTTTTTTTTTTTTTTTTGGGAAGTCGAGAATGTGCTCGATGATGACGGTGTGGTGTCCGTGCCAAAAACCCGTTAGGCTGCGCAACGTTGCCAATTAGTCTATAGCTATGCGTTCGGAGACGTGCCGGAGACCTCGTGTGCTTGATTTTGCATCTCTGAGTATTTGTTGTGCGCTTAAGGTCAAGGCTTAGGGAATGCAGACTCGTTAAGGTACGTCTCCGTGGTGCTTTTGGTTTGATTTTGTTCGTTTCTATTTTCGACCCCTTGCGCGACACAACCAGAATCGTAAGAAAGGAAGCAGACATAACTCAAAACACGACAACATGCCAGACTGGTGAAGATTTACAAAAGCACGTAAAACCGAGAGACCAGAAGAAAAAAAACAAAGGAAACTTTGCAGCCAAAAGTGATTCTCAGGGATACTCGTAGAATTTAATGTTAGGATGTATTTAAGAGACTACACAAACGACGTCGTCGGTGGAATTGAACAGAATCATGTTTCGTAAACTACACAAACACATACACGCGTGCACTATAAAACAACGCTCATAAAACAAATCTTACGATTCGGTAACATATAGCTTGCCAAATATGGTTTAAGTTATGTGCGATTGATTATTTAAGGATAATTTAGGCAGATCTCAAAGATCAGCCATCATTACATTCTTCCAACTGGTAGAGAAACATGAGTTGTTTTAGCCTCTGTCATAAACACTGCCAGCATTGGCATTGAATTGGTTTATAATTTAGTTTGTTGCTCTACGTTAATGGCGTACCACGTACTGCATGCTGCAACTATATAGATACACTCTTTGTTCGATAAGCGTTGCACAACAACATTCCTAATAAACTACTTTTAGCTCGCACTGGAAGCAATCGCTGCCTAGAGCAAAATAAAGGACAAGTTACCACAAGTTACCAATCTTATCCCAGGAAATGGGCAAATAGTTGACAAATGCAGGAAAAAA
>KB693991.1:0-12406 GCA_000349165.1 Anopheles christyi | reverse complement strand
AACAGTTCAACCTCCATCACGGAATCCATTAGTTTACATTATCGTATACCACACAACAGCCCTTTTTCTCGCAGAATGCATTCTTCCTGCCCATTTCCCTCTCTATATTACAGGCTCAGATGGGCATTCTCTCATCAACCTATTCGCCCTAGCTATTTATTATTCGCTATCGGACAGTTTCGCACCATTTGGTGCGCCCCACGGGAGGATGGACCTCACGGCGACATCCATTAGTCACGTCCGTTCCGTATGACCGAGGCTGGTTTCATGTGTTCACCATCATTCGCAAAAGGAAAAACAAGCTGTGTAAGTGAGGTACAGCACCCTCAATTGGCGGTACTGGGCAGGCTCACCCACGCACACGCCTGGTGGCACATACTAGCTTTGATGGCATTTTTATCCTCGCCATATTTCACTCATTGCCTACATTATTCCCGCTTGCTTGTAACTCTGTAATCCTTTTCGAACGATTTCATCTCATCCACTCGTGTTTGCTCTCGCCCGATAGCTAGAAAAAAGAGTCTTGCTTCAAGCTTCAAGTGGACTCGAAATATCCTCGTCCGTTAAGTAAATCCGATCGCGTGCCAGTTACAATTTCCATCTATGCAACATCCAATTTGTGTGCTTGTGTTCAGTTTGTGGAGAACCCCCGGACAAAACGAAACCAAGCGAAATACCAATCCAGAATGGATGGCGTGGGTCGTCACCACAGCCAAACGGGGGAAGGAAGCCATTTCCAGCCAGAAATAGTGTCACGTGAGATTATTAGTCAAAGGAGAGACTACACGATCACATTGCACTACCCTCTCCGCTGGTCAGTAGAATGAGCAAGAAAACGTATCACCATCCAGTTCTCGAACGTAGTAGTGTAGTGAAGTAGTGTAAAAACTTATAAAGAAGGTTAAAAGGGTTACGCGATGGACTGCACTCGAAAGTACAATCGATCGATCATATATGCTTTGCGGCCAGCACTGGGTGTAGTTTTTTTTTTAAATATATGTTTTGTTTTCTGTTTCGTCTTCCACCGCCCCAAAACACACTCAGGAAGGTGTCAATCCGTAGGAAACGTTGGCGCTCACCCGCGTGCCACTAGTTCAAATGGATGTTTTACGCCAATGAATATTAATTGCGGCACCACACATTGCGCCATCAAATGTATATATGATGGAACCTTCACAACAACAACGCCGCTTTCACTTGCCGCCGACCCAAGAAGTGGTGTTGGTGGGACTGTATATTCGCAATTCCAAATTGTGTTGATGATGATGTGTTTGTTGTGTTGTTGCTGTTGTTATGTGTACGCCGTGTTGGACAAACATACGACGGTGCGTTTGTGTGTCGATCGATTCTGTCGATGGTTTTTGGTCGTCGTTTTGTGTGCCAACCTTCGAATTGACGAATTGAGTGTCTCTTGAGCCATTTTATGACTTTCCAGTTCTAGAGCTTACCATAAAAAATGATAATAAACTCGTTCGAATGCAATTGTACAATGAAGATGGCTGTTTTTTTTTCGGTGCAAGAATGCCAGATATAGCGTTGTACTCGGCTCCGTTACACTTCCATTGCTACACGGTCGGTGTAATCATTTCTACATTTGTACAGCTTGTATTATGTTTTGTTGTTTGTGGTCTCTATTAAGTTCTGGTATGTTTCTTCTTTTTTCAAAAGTGTGTTCCGGTTCGATTCCGATATTTCTTCCTACTTGAACGTAAGTGCCGTTTTACATGCGGATTTTGCTTCGCACCGAATCCCTGAATGTCGTCTTAATTAAAGCAATACTCACTCATCTCTGTACTCTTCGGATCTTTCTCGATGGCATAATTAGAATGGTAATTATTATCGCAATTGATCGCGAAGATGAGTTAGGTTACCGTTTCTGCTCTTTTGACTGTTGCAAACTGAAAGAGATGGCATGACACGAAGAACCATTCGCACTAAAAAATAACCCTCATTGAGATGATGATATAATTGAAAAAGCACAAAGCCGCACATGTAAATAAACAAATGGCTGTTGTCCTCTTTGCGAGCTTCTTTGCAATCGGAATGAAGTGAACCGATTTTGTTTTTCTTGGCACTTTGTGGTGACCTTCTTAATGGTTTTTTTTTTTTTTGCCACAATTGATACCCTGTTTCAATTGGTAAAAAGGAACTGATCTTGACTCCATCATTAGCGCGAAGCGATAGTAGATAATTCGTGAAACTTCAGGGCAGGTTAATCGAAATGAATTTGGTGGACAACTTACCACTTAATTTCTTCCGCTTGGTTGTAGTTGTAGCTTGATTGGGTTTGGTCAATGAAGCTGTGTTTTGCTGGTGTGCTATCTTCATTTTAATGACAGTGTCATCATTTTACTTTTTCTCGTCTTGCTTCCGTATCGAAAACCCCCCCATTGGTCTGTGGGTTGCCTTAGCAATTTAATTTCATTTTAATTAAAAGTCATTTTAATTTTCCTTTCTTCCTTATGTAAAGCAAACTCTCGCTAGCCCCCCCCTTATCGTGTACTGCTGCAAAAGAAACGCTTCTATTAAAATGTGCGAAACATTTCGAACGACCGGAAGCAGCGACGAAAACACAAACTTTAGAGTATGTAAAAAACCTTCCACCCAGTCATTAAGGGAGCGTTAGGCGATTCTGGAACCGTTTCCTGCGAATGTTCCACACAAAAACAAGCATAATGTGACACAGGGATCACCAAACAAAAAACAGATAAACTGTTAGGGAACAGTGGGTTTGTGGGCCCTGCCTACCCCGTCAACCGCGTTCCTAACCTCAATTTTATTCGCACGGGGGTCGTCGGTAATTGCTGTTTGATAATTTTTGCTAGAATTTCTAATTTACTCACGGTTGCCGCGAGGTTTTTGTTTCACCTTTACATTGTTTTTCGTGCGCCCTCCAAGAACTCTGCGCCTCCTCCATGGGGTTACTCATCTGTGGAATAATTTGTTGCTGGTAGGAGGGAGTGTGCTTACACTGTCGCCCACACTTTACTCGGTTTCTTGTTAATAAAAGCACTGATACTGTGTAGCATCGCTTAGGTGTACCGTTGAAAAATACTAACGCTTTTTCATCCTTCCTTCGTTTTCAGCCCGGCGAGTCCGGTTTCGTGGTGTTGGGCGACCTAACCCTGGAAACGTCGACCGATCCGGACGATGCGTGGGCCACCGGACCGCCATCGCCGTGCAACGGTGAATTCGCCAACGCCTACATCGTGATCAATGGCAAATCGAGCATGAGAAACAAGACTAGTAGAAGTAGTAATAAGGTAAGTGTGAAAGCCAAAAGGGGGGTGGAAGGAGCCCTGTGTAGCATTTTTAAAATCCAATTAGTAGCGATTTACGAGGCAAATTTATTGGAGGATAGAAAACAAAAAAGCGCTTTTGGTTGTCGCGCTAGCGTTTGGAACTTTTTTATTTTATTTTTGAAGGTTTTTATTTGCAAATGCAGAAGCCAATCTAAATTATGAATATTAAAAGCTTTCAAATTAATTGTTCAAAGTATGCCAAAGTAACGACTTACACTTCAACATATCCTGCGCTGTGAGTGTGACTCAATGTTAAATACACAAATGGTTTATCGTTTGACCTTGCGTGTTGCTGTTTAATTAATGCTTATCATTAATTATATCGTGTTTAAAAGAAAAAGAAGCGAAACAGAAGTAAAATTCAAACACCTTAGCCTAAGGGTGTACCTTTTCCCGTAGTTTCTACACATACATTTTACCAATAGTTATGAATTGTTGTGTCAACAAGCAGAAGGAGCGTTCGCTGTTATCGCTCTCGTTTTCTCCTCAAACAAACGTTTCTAATGGTAAATATTTCTGGCCCGATGCATGGCTTTGCCCGTTTTGCAAACAGCTTTCAAGAGCTCAACCGCTTCCCCCCCTCAACATCCCCATTCCACCCGAGTTTAACTCTCGCGATCACGTGCGTGTGTGAGACGCTGGCAAACATAACCACCTCCCGTCGTTTACGTGCACCTCTCCCTGATAAGCGTCCCCCCCAACCATTCCTCCCTTGTTACTCCAGTGTTGTGCATCAATTTACTAGTTTTCCTTCCTGGTGTGTACGTAAACGCGCCCAAGCTCACCCTCTTTCTTTCTCTCTCTCACACACACATACACACACTTTCTGCAGCTGATTGGAGATTTGGCGTGCAAATTGTACACCCAAAGTGAAATTTTCACCATTCTCACTCAATTTTTTGCGAACGTGGCACACACACCGCCGGAAAATCCACTGCTGCGCGCGCTCCAGCTAGCCCGGATTCGATTTGGTGGAAGTGGGGTGGCCTCAATGGAAAGGAAAACCATGGCGCGGTTGCTGCACCTTTGCAAAAAAAAAAAACGGAGCGAACGCAAACGTTGGTGTGAATATTTGAGCATATATTTGAGTGCGGCAAGCCGAACCACTTCTGGTGAGTGTGTGCTCGGATGGTAAAGCTGGGTGAAGGAAAATTGTTACATCCATCTTGATGCGCCGATGGCCGACGAGAAGAGCCCATCTGCTGTGTGCACCCCTGGCGGTGTTTGGTGTTTCGAACATTTGCCGTTTGCTAACGCTTCAACACGCATCTACACACACTCTCCACAGTGTAGGGGTGTAAACCCTGGGGAAGGTAGGAAGCGAGGAAGCACGGAACTGGAAACTGCCATAGAAGAAGGAAAAGCCAACAGCCGCTCATAACCGTCGATCGCTTGCTTCTCTCTTGTCTGGGGAGATGAAGATGGGGTTTTTCTTAATGAATGTTGAAGCGAAGTTTTTCCGCACAGCAGCAGCAGCAGCCCCAGCAGCAGGCTTGCATATCTGTGTGTGTGCGTCTATTTTTAGGGTGTGCGTGAGTGTGTTAGACTTGTATTTTACCAGGCAGCCGCTTATGCGAACAGCATAAGTTGCCCCAGTGCAAGCCGAGACGACTGGGCGTGTAAAATTCCGTTTCCTTATGTTGTCGGTGATGAGATTGTTTTTCCTTCCCAATCCCCGTACATGGCAGAGCAAATGTAGTGTAACGAAAGAGCCCCCCTGCCCACCTGCTAGCACTCTAATGGAGTTGACGTTCACTGTTTGAGAATTTTGGCCACGAGGAAAGCGAAACGGATGTTTTTTTTTTTTTGTGTGGAAAATGTTAGACGACCATTTTTCTCGTCGGGTTGTGTCGGGAAGTGAAGCTAGAACGAAAACTTGGTCGTTTGCGTTAGAAGAACAGTCCTGGGTTAACTCTATAAAGGTTAAGAGGAGGGGGGGGGGGGCGGTTGGCTAGTTGTGCTGTCGGGTCTTGGGTCGGGCCAAGGCCAATAGAAGCCCAAAGAAATAGAAGATTCAAAGAAATGATAAGGCTTTTGGTAGCGTATCGCTGGTAGTTACTGGTGTTTAATGGTTGAGAATAAATTAATAGTATCCATTTCTGAAGCTTTCTCTTCTTCAGGCGTTTGTCTGAGACATTATGGGGGAATTTATGTGTCGCTCTTTAACTGATAGTGAAATAATTGTCATAAATATTGGGTCGATTTAAATGGCTCATTCGAAAGATAAGAAATATCCTATAGAAAATTGAATTGAATTTCCTTTCTTTTCTGTAGATCTTTGTATTATTGTGTTTTTGAGTTAAGGCCAAAAGCAATGCTTTGAGCCAGCAAGACCATTTGACCATGGCAAGACCATGGCGTATTGACCGACCGTATGCGGTCATGCTGGCCTATATTAGACTTATTTCTACTACGCAACCGGATAGTCAGCCCTTGCTGCAGGAGGACGGTCCGAATGGGATTCGAACAACGTCGGGCTTCGTAAGAGGCCTAAGGCGTTACCACCCGACCACCGGGCCGACACGTCATATATTAAATTTAATGCTAATTTGTATGCACATATGCTTTCAGGAACATCCATCTTAAGCATTCGAGCAATTATATGCTCTTGACAGTTTGCCTGTTAAGTCCAATCGATTGCTGGCAAATACTAAAATCTTTGTCGCTCCACCAGACTTATAAACTGCGGTGTAGACAGTAACTACGAACGTTGGGCAAATATATTAAGCAAGCATACCAACCCAGGAGACTTAGGATAGAGTGGGAGGGGAGTGGTGTGGCAAATCCTTTTCTAAACAGAGCTTTCAATTTCTCCACCAAGAGAGCAATTATCGCCCACCCTGCTGAGCTTCCGATATTGGAACATGGCCTCGCGAAACGTACTACACACGGCATCTCTTCTCTTGCGTGCTCCGCGTGGAGCCATCCGGGGCGATGAACAGCTTGCGAGCCAGCAAATGATGTCCATCGCACCCCGTGGTCCATGCTTGATCGATGGAGTCCATTCCTTTGCTGGCGCGTGGAACTTCTTGCTTGGCCGTTGGATGAGATGCAGAGAGAAATCCATCCATCGTACCCTTTGCGTGTGTTTGCTTAGCAATTCTCCATCTGTGGCGATGGATCGAGTGGCCAACACGTGGATGAGAGTATCTGTCTGCAAAATGGAGGTAGCACATCTACCGAAGGAAAAGAAGCGATGCTGCTTAAGGCAGTTGATCCTGTGCAACCTTTGAAACTGGTTAACAACTTGTCAATTGAAACCCGATCGATGCTTTATGGCGATGACATTAGACGAGTGAAACTTGCACCGATTGCTTTATTGATTTGATTGGAAAGTAATGCGAGTCAAGCTTTTATGCCTGGAAGCGCTGTTTAAGTGAAATGATTTGATGGTTGTTAGTGAAACATGGCCTTACTTTTTTAAGTCCCCCTATCCATCCTTTGGTCTTCTGAAACAGAAACATTATTTTATCTCTACGCTCTAACACAACTCTCGGCTGTACCGATTGCAACCGTGGCAACTGCGCAATCGGCATTCGTGTTATGTTTAGCTTTTGCTTTGTTTCCCTCCAGAAGATAAGCAATATCAGGCGTGTGCCCTGACCGCTGCTAATGTGTGTGCAGACAGACGAACGGCGGTGGTTTGCTGGTCGGCGTTTACATTGCATTTTTTATTTGTTGTTTCTGCGTTTGTTTTGTTGCAAAACAACTGCGTTTCTTCTGATAAGCGACTACGGTGTGTCAGCCTTTCAGCAACAGAAAATAGGGATTACAGTTTGCAAAATGCCTCGGGTCCGGAAACTGTTACTTGTTCCCTTGTTTTAATTCACTTCTGTATCTCAAGGTCCATTCGCGGTCCACCGCGATGAGTCTTGTGTCAGTGCAGCAGGTTTAAATGATTACCAAGTTAAACCGTGCAACTGAAACACGCTGCCTGCCTGACACATGATGAAATAAAAAGTTAATATTGTTGTCATGGTAAAGTCTCCGTGTTCTAAACTTGAATTAAAGCGTGGATAAATACAGTTGTGGGGGAATTGGTTCAAAATGTTGCAAATGTTCAATTTTAAAATATTAAACATAAAGCATAAATCTCGTCAATACTCAAACATTAATCAGATAAAGTAGCAATGATTTATTTGTGTTCGCTTACGACGTGCCTGCATAAAAGGCTGGTATCTAATTATGCACCCGATAACCAAGCGAACGATCAAAATCACCATCAGAAGATGCATTTATAAAAAAAAGCTGATAACTAAACGGGAACAAGTTTCGTTTTTTAAACAGCAGAAAGAAAGGGGGCTCATCTTTGGATTTGACTTTGTCTGCTTCATGCTCTCGATATCGAACTACCTAAACCCTTCAGTGAAAGTGATGATACCGTTCGTTGGCTTAACGCTCTTACTTTACAGTTGCATCCCTTTCGCTCATCTGCGTCTGGTAAAACAAATGCTCAGGCATATCTTAGTTTTATCACCCTGTACTAAGTGTGGGCAATAACAAACTGATTTGATTTATCGCATGTTTAAGTAGTTCTTTTTTTTTTTGTCTAATTGTGGCTTAATGTGAGATCGTAACAAATATTTCTCATCAAAATTAATTATCGCAATTTAATCTAAATTTCATGCCTTCCCACTACAGCGTGCTGATAACGCTTTATAAACAACCGATTCGGCTTCTCCCGAATGAATTTTAAGTACATATTTCCCAGCCTGTTAAGCACTTTAAAATGGCTTTAAAATTTCTAGGAGAGTTTTTTTGCAACAGGAAACACAAACTGCAGACCGCTACCACAACTACCAAACCTGCAAATTAGTGCAATTGTTAACGTTTCGATGGAACGTGGAACAAACTTACGAAATGCACACGCACACCACGCAGCAGGGCGTGCAGTAAAGCAAGCCTTCCTCCCACCTCTCCCACCACCCGCAAAGAAAGGTGGAAGTTCGTGTACACGATGAAATAACACACATTAATGCTGCACGCGCTTCGAGTGCGTGTGCAAAGAAAAACATCGGGAAGCGGCCCGATACTACACACACCCTCCCCACAAAAACAATCGGTGACCCTAACAATGTTGCTGGGAAAATGCCGCCTAAGCAAAGCGCGCACTCGAGGCATACGTGCATATGTTGTTAATTCACCTGAAGCAGGAACGATTCAATATTGAGCGTTAATTTTGTTGCAAGCCACCTCCCTTGGGGGCTCGATTGAACCCTGGTGCACAGGTGGGGTGAGATAATCTCTACCTGTCTAGCGTCAATAAGCAGCACTTCCCTCCTCCGCAGGACAGTTTTGAGAGTCATGTATGGGCAAACACATCGGCAAGATTTGTGCTCCGTTTTTCTCAAGCCTTCTTCGGCAGACTTTGATGGTAGAAGGGTTACAGACGCTAACCCATTACACAGCTTTGGATGGATGATCGGTGCTTGCGAGACTGGTTGTAAAGAAAAGCACACGATGATTACGAACAAATTTTCACGATGGTTTTCTTCTCTTCCCGCCGATTTGTCGGCTAACATCAGTGTGCATAAAGCGAATTTTCCAGCACGTAAAATTGCACTCTTAAAGAAGAGTGGTTGGGGAATATGGACAAAAACGAACGACAAACTTACTGTGGGACTTCCCGACGATGGTCAAAGTGCTAGTGAGACGAGTCCCTGTTAGGTGTGTAATTTGTAATGTTTCCGAAACTGAAGATGCCGATTGCATTACCAGCAGCAGCATCTCTGCCGCAACAATAGAAGCTGCGATAATATCATTGAGTACAGTCCCGTATCAACAGATCGTTAGCGATAATCGATCTGTTTGGCGCATACCCGATCCACCAGGTCATCGTTCCGGTGAAAGTATTCCGTGGACGTTTTGCCTTTTCTGCTCTAGGAGATGCATTTACTCCAACGTGCCCCATCAACGCGAAGAGAGTTTGCAAAAGGGCTTGATGTTGGTGGGGTCGTTAAATGTGATTGATTGCATCATACCAATGATTGCTTTTTGTTAATATCGGTCGCACCTCCCCCTAGTTTGCGATTTTCTCACCTTCAAACAGAGCAGCACTTTAAAAAAATAAAATGCAGCAACATTGCGCAAGCGTGTGGACCAAAACGACGAAAGACTCTGGTAGACTCCGGGCACACGGCACAATGGTGTGTAGCATGACTGCAATTGGGTAATAGAAAAAAATAAACCTGCATATTGATTGCTGTGGTAATCTGTCTGCAACACAATTTGCTAGCTTGATTTGCTGATGGACGAGAGAAAGAGAGAGGTGGAGGGGAGGGAGGGGATATATACAGTTACAGAAATTATGTGATTGATTCAAAGTGGTATGATTACACTTCAATCACACCCCTTTAGAGATCTGGTGAAAAGGAATAATGTTTTTAAGAATGCCCCAAAGACTGAAGGTAATTATGAGTTGGATTGTACGGTAGCATTCTAATGACATTTCCAACATGCTAAAAGCAATCAACATAACGTTCTGCTATGAATTCTTTCGCTGTCTTCTTTTGAAGTATAACTCATACGGTCACAAAAACCCAGCAAACTGTAAACTTCAACAGAATCAGGTCACGTAACAGCTTTCAGATTCGAAATCTGATCTTACCTACAAGGTTTTGAGGGTTAAAGCTTCACACAAACACGCGAACATCCAGGAGGAATAAATGCGTGAACATGAAAGCCACATTCTTATGCTCTCAGTGCATTCATGCTGTGCTGAGGGGATACACATTACACATTCCCTCATTCTCTCGAAGGGCAGTTAAATCAGGTTTTGTTGGTGCGACCAGAAACCAACCAGCAACTGGGTCGTAGCCGACGACGCACCTTTGCGTGTTGTGGAATGGGAGAAACACACAAAAAAAATATTCCTAAGGGGCAGTCAGGGACTGTTCATTGCGAATCTTCACTGAGCGGTGAGAATAACTTTCCTTTCACCCCGTCGATCGCAAGTCGAAGAGGAATTGTCGCTTAAAGGCGAGCGTGTGTTTGTGTCCAGTGGTTGTGCAGTATTGTAAATGATGTTCACTTGTTTTTCGCCTCGATTAGTCGGATGTTCTTCTCTGCTTCCCTCTGCTGATGGCATAATTGCTAGCGAACTGCCTCGGGAAGCTGCTTGTTCCAGTCAGTTGGAACACTTGCTTTCGGCTTCATGCACACACGAAAAGAGCGTACAGATTTGTGTGAGATAGGGAGATAGAGAGAGGATGAAGAGCGATCCAAACTGCAGCCACGACGTGGAAACTTGGAGGAAACGCACCTCGATCGCGTACCGAAAGGGTTTTACACACAAACAAACAAAAAAAAAACGCCAGACGCAAGAAGAAGGTCACTCTCTGTCGGTAGTGGTGAGGGCTCGCAGCTAACGGGAATGATCTGCTACATTTTCATTACCAAACCTTAAAGAAGCATTGGGGTAAAGAGAAAGAGACAAATCTTACCGAAGCAGGCAACAAGCAAACGCCACTGGAATCATTGGTCTTCTCTCCGTCTTTCAATGCGCGTCAATCGCTGAGGGGATGAGAGGAGGGAAGCCACAAAAAGGGGCGCATACACGGAGAAAGTCAGTCAAGAAGGAGAGAGTGCTGATGGGAGGGGAGGCAGGGCAGTAAAGGGAAGTAAAGGGTGCTGTAAGTTGATCGCGATCTTGATGTGAAGACGGTAGAATGAGGGAAGATCGTCTTTAACCCGTCGCTTCCCTGATCTGTGATCGTACCTTTGGGGTGAAACCATACCCACCCAGCAAGGCCCAACCGAAGTCTCTCTGTGTATGTGTATTTGGTTCTGCGTAGAAATACGATCCTCACACACGCACACACAACTGTTTGGAAAGAGAGAACCTGAGGAAAAAAACAGCCCACACGAACGGAAGAAGTCAATCAATTCCTGCGGGTCTTCCAACGAGAACAACCCGTTGCACATTTCATTTGCACAAGAAAAAATGTTCCTGTTGAAACGACTATGTGGTGGTATGTGGTATGCGTCAGGTTCGAAATGTTCAGAAACGAGTCAAAAATGAAGAATAATCTTCTCTGTGTGCACACACACACACACACCCATAAACTTTATGCAGTATTTCGCGGTTTGGCGACCCCTGGGGGGCTCCAACTGTTCTTGTTTCGTGTGGCAAGACTAACTGTAGTTAATCTTTCTACGTGCTGCTTCCATGTTCGCCTTCTCTTTTAGCTTTCTGTGACTTTGTGGGTATGTGTGTAGTACTGGGTGATCTCTGTTCTCTGGCTGTTTAAGCCAGCGAGAGTAAAGTTTATATTGTGCACCCCTTACCGTACAACGCAACAATAATCTTGACCAGATGGTCGCGAAATGGGGTGCCTTTGTGTGTGGATGATTTGTTGTCCTTTTCTGTTTGAGAGAAGCATAATGACCAATCTCCAAAGCTAAAAAGGGGTGTAATCGTCGCGTTGACGATAAATAATTGCCCCAATAAAAATAGCAATTTTTATTAAAGACCTCAATGGGGAAAAGCAAAAATGTTTCTGCTAGTATTTTTTCGATACGTTAAAAATAAATATAAATCAGTTTTTATTATATTTCTGACTATATTTTGGTAAACCCCATTTTAAGCAGTATGTCCCTGCATAAAATATTGCACTAAATATTAATGACATACAGCAGCACCGCCAAAACCCCTGCATGTTAAGCACTTTATCAGTGTCCATAACAACAGTTAACTGGAAGCTTACCCAGCACCACACTCAATTTGATGAATTGCTTAAACGTGTGCAGTTCAGCATCAAAAGAAACAGCCGGACACACGCTCCCAAAAAAAAGGAGGAATTAAATTTGTGTGACAAAAAAATGTGATTCATTTACTAGAAGAAATTGATAGCCAACAAAGAGAAAATAAAATGAAGTGAAAAAAAAACTCAATGAGGAAGTGGAAAGCGCGCACTGACAAAGAAGCAGAAGCATATTGTCTGCCTGCCTCATGTGTCATGCCAGAATGGAGAAAATGAGAACGAAGACACAGAACCACAGAGGGAAAAAAAACACGTTAAACATAACCTTTTACTAGTGGCGTGTAACGGATGGTCAAATTTTGATTCCACAAGGAAAGCGCGTCATCTGACACGCGTTAATTT
>KB693980.1:0-12019 GCA_000349165.1 Anopheles christyi | reverse complement strand
GAGGACAAAACAAACGATTGTTTATACGAGAAGCTATATTCATGTTGTTAAATCAGTGATAAAATAGAAAAATATCTTAGATATTTCTAGGAAAATTGTAAAAAATCGCAAATGAAATAATATATCTTAAATATTTATAAGCAAAGGCATAAAGAGGTTTATTTTTCAATTTAACGTAAAAAATTTGATGTTTAATATTGTTATTTAATTTAATATTTTGAAACGATTCCAACATTGCAGCATAATGTTGAGATAATTTGGTACTTCGTACAAATTATCCATCTAGCAACAATTAAAACATCAATCCGTCGCTGGATTTGCTTTGAACATGGACACGCAATTTTATTTTTTGATTTCTCTGGAACTGGATGCAATTGCGAGAGTACTGAAAAAAAAAACACTTCTTCTCACAATGTCTCTCTCTCTTTCACTCACTCACTCACAACTACCGAAGAAATGTGCGTGCGATGCATAATTGTTCATGCTTTTGCTACACTCACACACATTTATTGTGCCGCTATAAGAGAGAAGCAAGTATGGCTGTCTTTATCTCTCATATGGTGGCTAAACAGAAGCGCATCTCTTTCAGCATTGCGAGAGAATTCAGAATGCTCTCAATCGCAGGGTTGGCTTCTTGCTGCTGATCGGTCGTTTAAATAGATTTGATTTATTTTAACTATTATATTTATTCTAAGCTTTATGGAACCATTTCAATCTGTTTAACCTAAGCGTAGGAAACAAAAAGTTTCAAACGAGAGAACTCTTTAGTTCTTATCCCAATCCGTCATATGTATCATTCACAAGTTTTCTCACTCTCCCCCAAAATGGGAATTAATACGTTTTCCCCATTTGTCAACTGCGCTACAACCCTCTCTCACCAGCCCTGCAATTGGTGAGCAGAGCGGAAAACGTGAACCCCCTGCGCTGTTCACAGAAAAACCAACCACAACATTTCAAATTTGAAATCCCGCGTGGTCGCATCGCAGCAACCTGACGGAAGGTGGGCTGTATAACATATAGGTAGCGACGCAAAAAAAAGAGCAAGGTGCGCGAGTGTGCGTTTCGAATGTGAGCAAAACAACAACACGGTCTTCAAATAGCAAGGTGATGAGAAGCTAAAGAGGTTTAAATAAAAGGTGAAATTGTAGTGAATTTAAATATGATTTGAAAATAATAATTTTGATATATATTAAAATTCATTTACCATGTGGAAATAACAATGTTGTTACATTAGTAAAATCTTTAAAAACAAATGAACCCCTACATTCATTCATACGATGCTGGAATATTGATGCAACGGGTAATAAGGTGTCGTGGCTAACGATTTGTTTGGTGATGTAGAACGATTTCGATGATAGTGCATTCGATGGAGCGAATAAACGAGCACGCATGTGTTTGTGTGTGTGTGTGTGTGTGCAAAACCAATAGGAACGAGAGAGAGTGTGCGCACAGCAGCAAAAGAAGAGCGAAGAGAGCCAAAGAAGAGAGTGAAAAAAAAGCAAAACAACAAAAAAGAAACAACACGCACACATACCAATAATGTATGTATACTATTATCGATGACACGAGAGAATAAAAAAGTAGCGTAATATGAGTGAGACAGCAGCATTTGTATGTCAAGCGTGCTAGTAGTAATCAATGATTAGTGAACACCGTTTTCATGGCAATACGTTTGCACTACGGTAGTACATTGTTGTTGTTTTTCAGCGATTTTCTGCCACCTGCTTCAGTAAAAAAAAGATGTTTTCTAAAAGGATTAAAAGCTTCTTTTACTGTGAGTGAAACGTAGTAACTTCTAGCTTCTATCACAATAAAGCCTGGATTTCTAGACAGACTTGTTTTTGACATTTATCACATGTTAGAGCAAAGTTTTTCGTTAATGACCTTCCTAGAATACCTTCCCTGCTAAAATGTTGCTACATCTGCGATTAAACCCGTCACAAATGTACGCCTATTTTGTGAAAACCCCCACTCGCTACGTGTGTGATAAAATTTGTGTCAAAATGGCCGTCCTTTAAAAGCACATAAAACTTTATAAATACGGCGATATAAATTATGTTTCGTGTTCGTTTCTCCGTCCTCCGCTTCGTGCCCTTCGTTAGCCCCACAGCCGGGGCGCGTTCTAATGAGGCAATAATTCATACTGGCTGTGGTTCCCGTTTTAATGACCCCGACAGCCATTAGTGCCGGAATGGCCGAAGCGACAATCGTCGAAGCGAGAGTATCGCTGCACAGTAAAGCCGGTTCCGGTGCGTGCGCGGAGCCCGAACATATCTATCAGTGCACTCGCTTTATTGTGTCATATTTTCCTCACCATTTTCAGGGGTTCTTCAAGAAATAAAAAGTAAGAGATTGTTCCAAGAAAACGCGTTAAAGTGTGTAATGAAAGTGAAGCTAAGGTTCCAGCTGTAGTGGATAAAAGAATATACGATTTGTGAAGTGATTTATTACCGTGGCCATCGTAATCCGCGCGTATGTGTGTGTGCTTCTGTATGGTGTAGTGTATTATTTTTCCATCGCGTCCCGACGACACGACCAAGTTCAAAATCAATCCAATCAAGCCTCTGTAGCCTCCATCGTGCGTGCTGTCACAGAGCCGCGGAATAGTGCTGAAGATTCCTCCAGAAATTCTCCCGCCGCACTCCCGCCCGTCGTGACAGATAGTACGAGTGAGTACGTGAGAAAGCGTGAGAGAGATTCCGGGTGAAGAAAAAAAAAAATAGTGAGAGAAGCCCTGCACACCGTGTGTGATGAGTGTGTGTTGGTGTGATGATGAGTAGAAAGATGTGTTAGTGAAGGTTTCGGAGGAAAAAAATCGAAATACACGATTTTGACAGCTCTCTCTCACTCTCGTGGGGAGGCTTTTCATGATTTGTGTGGTGTTCAAGTGACACGGAATTCGCTTTCGGGGGCTGCCCGCTACAGAGTGAAAAATCAAAACATCATACACGCAAAATAATAGTGTGTCGTGCAAAGCTGGCCGATGTGAAAAGATTATCGGTCATTGGGTTTTAGTGCGGTTGTGTTTAAGGTGTCGTGTGAAGTGTTCCGTACAGCTTCGAACCAAGCAAAAGGCCTGCATACGGTGCCAGCAAACAAGCGCAGGAGTGAAACGGCGAAACGGGGGGAGTGCTCTTCGATCGATTTCGTGAAAAGTGTTGGCCCTGTCCTGTGTGAGACGAGCGTATTAAGAAAAGCGAGAAGAGAAAGAAGTGTCAGTGGGGCAAGAAAAGAAGAAGCCAAAGTGATTAAAAAGTCCTGAGCCTTGCATTGCTTGGGAATTGGCTGATGGTGTTGTTGTTTTTTTGCCTAGGTGTGCCAAGTTTCATTCCCCGAGGCTAGTGAACCCTGTTGTTTTGTCGTGTGTGTACCGATTAATTGTGGAAGGAAAAGTGTGTTTCCAGCGGAAAGAAAATTCTCGCAAGATACATAATACACACACACACACGCACAGCAGGAGTGGCATGTGCTACTTGGAAAGTTGCTGGAGAGCAGTGAGATAAAATAACCAGCAAAAAAGGTATACCCGTGTGTGGAGCAAATGGTCCAGAATGTACGGTGCTCCACCACACACCATGATCAGTGCCATTTTAAAATGTGAATGTGCATTCGTGTGTGCAAATGAGCCGTGCGAGCAATGAAACAAATGCACCCCTCTAGCGTATCGTGTTCGGTGAAGCAGTGTGTGATAAAATGATGGTAAAATTAAGCGAAATGAAAATTGAATTGCGATGCTCTCTCTGATTCTGCAAACAAGTCTACCCATCGCTGCGTGTGTGCGTGCGTTACGGGCGGTAAGGGTGTGTGCGTGTGCAGCTAGTGAAACATCGTCGCAGTGTGCGTAGGCGCGCCAGCGTGTGTGTGTTGGTTGGTTGGTTGGTTGGTTAGAGAGTGTGTGTTGTGAGCGAAGCAATAGAGCGTGTTTGTGTTTTGCATCATTGTTGTGCTGCGCTTATTGTGTTATCACTCTTCCTGCACATCCTTCGCGTTTATTTATATTCTTTCGTTTTGATTGATGCCACACTGTTGTCGTACATTGCCCCACCTACCCCTCTTTCGACCCCATGTGGAAGAAGATTAGTATCGCGGGAAACACGGGCAATGGTTACCGGTCGCGGATATGAGTGCCGAGGTTAGTGCACCCCAATGGCGATCGCTCGGATTCAACGGAACATCCGACGGTTGCGGGCCACCAGCCCCCCCACAACAACAACACAGCAGCCCGGCTGCTGTACCGCTCTCCCCGACCCTCAGCAATGGCGGACCAGCGACGACTGATGGGGGACCGAAACACCCCAACCACGCGAACGGTATGCCCGGCGGCGAGAAGTGCATCAATCACAACAACAACATAGTGAGTGTGGGTGGCGGCGGTGGCAACACGACGCCGGCGGGCCACCATACGTCACCCGCCAAAGATGACGGCTGTGCGGAAGAGTTTAGCTGTGAGCTGCTAGTGCTCAGCAAGCTGGCCAATGACGGGCGGCGGGATGAGGATGGACCGAACGTGCTTGGCATTGTGGACGGTGGTACGGCGGTGCCGGAATCGAACACGGATCGTGATTCCGGGTTCGAAACGCCCTCGCTCGATACCACCAACTCGCTCGGCTGGGAGAAACCGGAAACGGTGGACAGCGTGACAGCAGAGCAACGTCGCAGCGAGGAACAGGGACAGCAGCACTATGTTGCACACGTTGTTGCAGGGGAGTGCAGTGAATCGAAGGACACGAAGCTGATACTGAGACGGCGTACCGTTACGTCGTCCTCGCTGTCACCCGGAAGTGGCGGCTGTGAGCAGCAACCAGCCGATGTGACACCAGCAGCCGGCGAAACGCTGACGTCAAAGAGTGCGTCGTGCGTCGTTAAGATGGAGAAGAACGTGTCGCAACCACCAGCGGTGGCCACGATTGTGGTGAAGCAGGAAATGGGCGTTGCGGGTAGCAAGGGTTCGGCCGGGGCCGCCAGTTCCATTCCGCGCCCGTTGTTACAGCACGCCCCACCGAAACGGACCGGGTACAGGGACGATCCACTTCCATTGCCGCTGGAACCGAAGGAGCACCGGAAATCGAACCGGCGGAGACAATTTACCGATCGGATTATTGATACGCTCTGTCTGCCGGAAATCTTCTTTAATGCTCGCGTACGTCCCAAGCCAAAGCCGAAGCTACCGAACCGGGTAAACAAACCATTGCCGGCCGGACCGGTGCCAGCGACCGGTTCGGGACCTGCGAAAAAACGTGCCATCCCTGCCCACACGGTTAAGCGGCCACCAAAGTTAGCGCAGCTGCGTACCTCCTCCGCCATGTCGAGTGGGCTCGAAACGGCATCGTCGGGCAGGTCGTCATCGGCAGCATCGCAGCGGCACGCCGCCGGTACACTGGAACGTTCCCCAAGCGTACCATGCACGGTCACGGGTGGCAGCAGTGCTTCCCATATCAACACCAACACCACCACCACCACCACCACCACCACCGGCAGCACCACAGTTCCTAGGGTGAATCCGATCTTTCTGTTCGTCAAGCAGGAGGACACGCGCATCGTGGAGGTCCGGTGCGAGGACTACGACAAGCGCAACCGTATACGATTGACGCGTACCGGGCCGGGTAGCTGGCGGGCGATACCGCGCACCGACACCAGCTCGTCGGTCATGTTTTCCCTGCTACCACCACGCGGCTCCGAGAGTGGGTGCGACGAGGGTGGTGGCGTTGGTGGTGGGGCAGTTAGCGATAGTTGCTGTGGCGGGCGCACGTCCACCCTATCCGCGTCCGGGTCCGCCGTGTCAGCATCACCAAAGTACAAACTTGCCACGAAATCGCAAGCACACCGGCACCACCGGAAGCACAAGAAGAGCAAGAAGAAGCGGAAGCAGCGCCACGTGTCGGAAGGCACCTCGGATGGGGGTGCTGCGTTGGGAGGCCGTGATAGCCGTAGCAGTACAAGCTGCAGCACCATCAGCAGGCTGGTGGCAACCGGTCAGCGTAAGGTTACGTTCAGCGTTGGCGTTAAGCAGGAGAAGGAGGGTGAGGTGGCGGTCGCTGCCACACCGAACACCGATCAGCCAGTGGAAGTGTACCACGATCACGAGCGGATACGAAGGGCGGCAGAAGAGGAGGAGGCGGAGGCGGCTGCAGCGGCCGCCGAGGAGCGAGAACGCGAGGAGACGATAGCGGAGCTGATACGGAACTATCACGAGCAGCAGCGACGTCAGCTCCAGGAGCTGCAGGAGAAGCTGCAGGCCAGCAGAAGAAGTGAAATAGCGAGTCACCACAATATCAGTAGTTTTAGCGAATCCAGCCCATCAAATCCAGGTGGCGGTAGTCATCGTTCTAGTGCCGCGCCGGCAGCAATGGTGGACGTGAAGGCAGAGGAAGACGGTGGAACCGGCTTCTACCCGAGGCTGTTGCTGGGAGGCAACGGTAGCAATAATAATAGTGGTAGTAATGGTAACAGTAACGGTAACACTAGTAGTAGTAACGGTAGCAGTAGTATTGGTGGCAACATCACCAACATTAGTAGTGGTAAGAGCAATGGCGGCGGAGAAGGACGAACGCTCGAGAACACAAGCAATAGCCATAAACGGCGTCAGTCCGAGCTGTCCCACAAGCTGGAGCTGCTCGAACTGGACGATGACGACGGGAAGGCGGACGGTCGCGGGCTGGTAGCCACGCTCGATGACTACGAAGTGCACGACGACGACGATGATGATGGTGTGCATGGTTCCACGCTGGCCGCCCTGGCACGGACCGCCGATCGGGAGTGGCCGATTGCGATGGCGAAGAAGTCGTCGGAAGTATGCCGAACGAGCGTCGAGTCACAGATACCAACAAGCGTCATCCCGGTGCAGCAGCAGCAGCATCGGTGCAGTGACATTGATGCGCAGGCGTCCACCGACGGTGGTCCACCGCTCGGCAGTTTGGTGCTGAGCGTGGACGAGGATGATGAGGACGGCGGTACGGCAAACGCGGGTCTGCTTGCACTGGATGAACTTGGGCTGAATCATCACCATCATCATCATCATCATCAGGAGCAGCAGCACCAACACATCGTAGACGACGACGACGACGACGACGATGTGCAACTGCTCGGCGTGGAAGGTGACGGTCGGTCTAACTTCGGTGTGGACCACCACCAACATATGCACCTGCACCATGCACTTCGCTTCGACTCGTCGGCAAGACCTTTGCAGCCATCGGACGACATCGAGCTGGTGTCTGCCGACGACGACGACAACGAGGACGACCAACACCACCACCATCATCACCAGCTCCACCATCACCATCACCACCACCACCAACAAGTAGCTACTAGTGTTGGTGCCGGAAAGGATGCTGGGGAATGTCGAACGCACGAGCACGACGATATCGGCAGTATCAACAACAACAGCCACCCGGACGAAAACGATGGTAGTAGTGCATTGGCCGCGGCAATAGCGGCAGCGGTGGCGGCGGCGGCAGCAGCAGAGGCTGCTGCAGCCGATGCACCACTAGCAGGGCGTGGGGACGGCAGCTCCACCGTCGTGGAGATTGACGACGACGAAGTGTGCGTTCTCGAGCAGCAGCAGCAGCAGCAGCAGGAGAAACAGCTAACACCAACACTAGCATCGCAAGGACGATTGCAGCAGGAGCATGTGAAAGGAAGCCGACGAACTAACGACGACGATGCTACCACGACGACGACGACGACGACGACGACGGCGATGGAGGCCATCATCGGCCCGGATGGTGTAGGTACGACGACGTTCGCAAGAACAACCACTACGACGACATGCTCGTCGTCGATGGCTTCCACCAATGTTGCCAGCACCACCAACACCACCACCACCGCCACCACCTCAGGCACGACGCTGGTGGGAGGGAGTAGCGGTGGTGAAGCGGGCAAGACGAAATCGACTTGCATCGAGAACAACGCGGAAGTGCATCATCCACCGCACATCACCATCAGTAGTGATAGTGAGCTCGACGATGACGATCCGAAGCACGCGCTGCAACAGCAGAACTCGGATCTTCAGGAGCAACAGCAGCAGCAGCAGCACCAGCAACAACAAGAACATCACCATTTGCACCATCATCATCATCATCTCCACCATCACCATCATCATCTGAGTGCGGAGTTTGGTGATTTGATCGAAGGCATCGGCGAGCTGCAGGCGGCAACGGCAGGTAGCGAAGTAGGAGGAGGAGGAGTAGGAGGTGGTGTTGTAGCTGGTGCAGGAGGGGAAGAAGGAGAAAGAGAAGCACCGGTAGCACATACCGGGACAGCGGCGGACGACCTGCTGAATGCGGCCAGCTGCCGCGACACAACGATGACCGGGGCCGCCGAACTGCTCGACACGCTGGTGGAGCAACAGCGCCGCGCTGACGGTGGCGGTGGCATCGGCGTAACAACCACCGTCGGTTCATCCACCGCCCTGTCAACTGGCGGAAAGGGTGGCAACCCGATCTACACGATCGCCGACGACTACAACGATGACGATGATGACGATGTGCTGCTCGAACCGGAACCGGTGGCGGACATTATCTCGCGGTTGGGCGAATCGCTCAGCACCTCGCCCAAGTGTCTGTCGTTTAATGAGGCGGGCGAGATCGAGGGACTCACCGGTGATCTGTTCGGTGGAGGGGGTGGCAGTGGCGTTGGCACTGGTGTCGATGGCGTCGGTGTTGTCGGTGATGATGATGATCTGCTGCCGAATCCGTTCGCTCCCCAACCGCAGCCGGCACAGTCCGGGTCGGGCGGAACGACACAACAGCAACAAACAGAGCAACAGCAACAGCAGTCCAGTGCGGTGCTGGAGCTTGTCTCGATGGCGGGCAGCAGTACTGGTGAAGGGAAGGGTGGTACTAGCACAACAACGTCCACAGCAACAACCACCTCATCGGCAGCGTCCTCCTCCACCACCACGCTCGAGGACGAGCTGTCCATCACGATAAAGGATTTAACGGAGGCGAGTGAGCACGCGAGTTCCTATTTCGCGAACGCCACTACCAGCAACAACAGCAGGGTGGCCGAGGCGAGCAATGCAGGCAAGGAGGTGGCCGATAGTGATCGAAACGGTAGTGGGACGGGTGGTAGTAGTGAATCTTCATCTTCCGTCAGTACCTCCGCGAAGGAACTTCCTTCCGAAGCGCCGATAGTGATATCGCCCGACTCGTGTCAGGAGGAACTGCCGAAGGATCTAAGCTGCCGCAAGCGAAGCCTTTCACCGTCCCCACGGCCCGTCTCGCACAGTTCCGATGCGATACAATCGCCGCAACCGAGCGGGCTACCAGCAGTGCCACCGTCCCCGGACCTATTCCTGCAACCCAAGTCCATCTCGGCGTCTAGCTCGAGCAGCAGCTCCACGACGTCGAGCGTAATCGAGGCACTAATGTCGCAGGCGGCTGCCGCCTTAGCGAAAGGTGGCCGTCCATCATCCGCTGGTGGTAGTGTTGATAGTGGTTCGAGCACTACCACCACCAGTACGGCAACGAGCACCAGTGGTAGTGCTGCGGTGGCGACAACAACCACCAGCAAGACGGGCACACCATCGTCGTTGCAGCAAAAGGAACCACTCGATCTTGGCAAGTGTCGAAAATCGGCCAGCCCAACGGTAAGCTGTTCCGAGGAGGCAAAGCGACTTTCCTCCTCATCCTCTACCGCGTGCAGCAGTGCTGGTGGTAGTGTTGCTGACGACACCAGTGAACCGAAAGCGAAACGTATCAAAACAGACCCCGAACAAAGACCAAGCAGCGGTGCTGGTAAAGCACTGTCAGCGGAATCTCGCACCATGACAGCGGTAACGACGTCCAGCAGTACGGCCAGTCCGAGTGTCGCCTCCCTTATCAATGCTGGGGCGGGCGGTGCCTCAGTTACACCTTCCACCCAGAGTGCGGCAGCAGCGGTAGCGGCGGCAGCAGCAGCAGCCGCTGCCTACACCAATCTCAACGACTCGGCCCGTCTGGTCGAGATGCTAACGTCGGGCAATGATCCCGATCCACTCACCCAGCTCCGGCTGCTCGTTGGCAATCCGGCCTGGAAGGTACCGGATCCGCTGCTCGTGCCAAAGGATCGACTTAATGCGGTACTAGCCTCACCGGCGCGCGAAATCCCCCTCCTTCTTACGACCCGTCCCGAGCTGCGGCTACCGGAAGCGTTCGCCTTCCCGAACATTCTGCAAGACCCGGACATACTGGTGATCTCGCTGCAGCAGCTCGAAACGATCCTTCAAACGCAGGAAGAGCTGGTGAAGCTCAAGTCGAAGAGTGCGCTCGATGCAACGGCAGCGGCCATTGCAACGCCACCCACGACACCGGTAGCGATGGTGGCGCCCGTCAACAAGAAGGTACACGGCGCCACACCAACCAACACCACCACCACACCACCCAGCCCGCTGGAAACGCTGAAGCAAACGCTTACGGCACAGGCCGCGAAACAGAACCCGATGATGAGCTCGCTGCTTGCGTCCGGCCTCGCCGGGGACATTGACGCAGCGACGACGGCCGCCTTTAACCAGATGCTCTGGTTGCCCTACCTCGGCCAGATGGGTCAGTTTGCGCCCGATCTGCTGAAAGCGATGATGAACCTCCCGGCCAGTGCATCGGCTGCCACCGTGGCTGCTGCGGCAGCCGCTGTTGGTGGTGCGGCGGGTGGTACTGGTGCTGCCAGCACGCTTGCCGACATGCTACCGTTCATGGGGCCCCGGTTTCAGGACTTTTGTGGTTTGCCACCGGCCACCGCTACTAGTCCGCTCGAGTACAAGCGGCAGCTCGAACTGGCCATGCTGCAGGAAGCGATGACGACGGCGAATCTGCAGCAGCGCAAGCAACAGCAGGAGGCAACAGCAGCCCAGAAGAAGGCAGCGGCGGCGGCGGCGGCTGCAGCCCACATCGACCGCAAACCCGTCATTGGTCCGAAAACGCTCGAGCAGCAGCGTTCGGTGGCGGCAGTGACAGCCGCCGCCAACATGTTCCAGAACCAGCAGAAGAAGGCGGCTGCGGCGGCGGCTGCCGCGGCCGCAGCTGCCGGCATGATCAATCCCCTCTCTATACCTCAGTTCATGACGCCGCCCACGATGTCGCACGGGAGCAGTAGTAGCAGCGGTGGTGTCGGCGGCAGCAGCAGCAGCAACAACAGCAACAGTCGGTACGGTGGTACCAGTGGTACCGGTGCTGGCAGTGCTAATGCTCGTACGTCCGCTCAAGCCCTGCTGCAGCAGCAACATGCTCAGCAACAGCTCCAGCAACAGCAGCATCAATCGTTCAGCCCGAGCGGATTTAAAAATATGGCCAATCTGATGAATCAAGCGGCGGCAGCCGCTGCAGCATCCGGTGGGCGCCAGCAGCACTCGAGTGGTGTTGTCAGCTCCCATCGCCAGCAGCTCACCGCCCTTCAGAAAGCGAAACTCCAGCAGCAACAGCAACACCATCAGCAACAGCAACAGCTTCAGCATCAGGCCAGCATGGGAGCGGCCGGTATGTTTGGGTCGGCGGCGGCCAATTCGTTCTTCAACCTTCCCACCAACTTCCAAGAGTTTCACGAGCAGCAGCAACAGCTCGCCCGGAAGCTGCAAAAAGAGCAACTGCATCAGCAGCACCAGCAACATCACCATCATCATCATCAACAGCAGCAACAGCATCAGCAACAGCTTTTGCAGCAGCAGCAGCAGCAACATCAGCAGCAGCTTCTGCAGCAACAGATGCACCATCACCATCAGGAAGAGCAAAAGCCAAGGGTAACGTGCAAATCGTTGATGAACTTGCTGCAACCGGACAAGCAGCAGCAACTGCACAAGCATGCCGGTGCCGGTGGGACGGGCAGTGGTAGTTCCGGCGGTAACACCAGTGCTTCCAGCAAGCTGGCAAACCTGATGGCCATCCCGGGGATGGATCTGTACACTGCGCAACAGCACGAACAACTGCAGCAACAAATGTTCCTACAGCAGCAGCAGCAACAGCAGCAGCAGCAACAACAACACAGCTTCCTCCAGCAGCAGCAGCATCATTTAATGCAACAGTCGGGTGGAGGTGGTTCTAGTGGTAGTGGC
>KB693979.1:0-35204 GCA_000349165.1 Anopheles christyi | reverse complement strand
CAACTTCCTTTCGTCCGTTTCGCCAGGGCAGCCTCCGTCGTGTTTCGGTTGCGGCCTTTTTTCCCCCTTGGTATTTCGTACTTTCCGTTGCCGTTTGCTCCTTTCCCTCCCGTTTCCCTATCGCACGCGCGCGCGTGTGTGTGTGTGTGTGTGTGTGTGTATGTGTGTGTGTGAGTATGTCCCCTTCATTTTTCCGTCGTTCGCTTTCTTCGTTCAGCCCGTAGGCCACAGGATCATCGTTTGAGATCCCGTTTCGAACACACAAACATTCACACCATCGTCTGATTCCCTGTTACGGTATACCGAGACGACGACTTCACGGCAACCCTCAATATGAGACTCCTTTCTATGGGCACTCTTGGCGAAGGACTTTTTCAGAGCCGATTGTTTGTAAACGCTTCGACTTCGATTTTTTGGGAAATTCAATTGGCTACTCTTGAACGTAGGCCTCACCACCACTGGCCTGGTGAAAAATATACCCATCACGTGTTCCGGAACCTTAGCCGCTTGTGTGCCTGGAAGCGTGTCCAATCTCTAGAAAAAGAAGACTATCTCTATCGCTTGTTGCGAACCTACCGTCAAGGGGGAAGAAAAATTCACTGGCACATCCGGCCATTGAGAGGGTGCCAGTGCGCGTATTGGCACATCCGGTCACATTGGTAGTTCTCAGAGAAAACCTTACGGTAAGAATGCCACAACCGAGCACGTCGACCATCGTTATTGTCCCTTACAAGCTACAACGCGTCATCATGCAGAGCAAAGAAACACTACTTACAGGTCGGCATCTCGCGGAAAGCGGAAATAGGATCGGATGTTGGCCTGGTTGAGCAGCTGCCGGTTACGGCAACCAAGGACGAGACAGTGACTTCCGGAGATTTTTCCCATCTCCGCTGGATTTACGGCACGCGGGAAATAATGGTTTGCAGTACACACACTCAACTACAACACACTTTGACACTTCTTCACTGGATAATTGATAACCACAAGATGAGGTACAGATTCCACCGGGTGCACTTGATCGCCTACTACTTGGCTAGAACGTGAAACTTCTGCAAGAATATACCACACCGTAATGGATTAGCATGAATCAGCAGCAGCAAACTCGATGGTGCACTTGTTTCTGCTGCAATGGACCGGGTGATCTTGTTGCCCCACCACCACTACTACTAACACTACTAGTACTACTTCTACTACTACTACTGCAACTAACTTGCACGGTATAAAAAAGCAACCGATCTGGGGGAGCCCTAGTAGCTTCGAACGAACCGGATCTCCACGAAAACCCCGAGTGTGTCTGTGTGGACGAAGTGTCTCGTCTCTTCCTTTGTCTTCTGCGGGAAGGGAGAGGAGACCAGCTTTCGTTCAGTGTGTCTGCGTGCGTTTGTCCATGCCCGTGTGTTTCTGCCCGGTTCCAACGATAAATGGCCGAGGGGTAAGCAGATTTCCCTTTTTTTTTTCGCCCTCTACACCAAGCTCCCTTAACCACAATCGTTTTGTACTCCCACCACCACCACTACCGATCTGGCGTGTCCACCAGAACAAAGCACACGCACTCTGTACCCATCGACTCGGTTCCCTCTCTAACACTGGCGTGCCGTGCTGCCGAGTGGTTTCCAAACTCAAAAGGGGGTTCCAAATACCGAACCCGTGTGCTGCGGTTTCCGGTACACAAACACACATACACACACACACGTACACATACAAAGCCACGGTTCAATTCAATGGGATGGATGGATGGGATGGCATGGTTGGTGATGGATTTTTTTCCTCACATTGCTTTAATTCCATTCCATGAACACACATACACACGGACACGGTTTTGCCCGGGATGCCCGGGATGGCGGACGGTCGCCCGGGATTTTGATTTCCAGTCCAAAGGACAAATTCCCTTTAAAAGGGTACAGCTTACGGGGAATGAAAGATGGAGTTGCAAGGGAACGGGAACAAGGAATGGGAGCAGTAGGAAAACGAAGAATGACTATTTGATCACCGCGTGTGTGTTTGTATAGAGAGAAGCGTCGATTTTTTCAATATCGATAATAATAACAGTAAAGTCCACCGGTTTTGCCGAGAGGACGCACACAAACGCACAACCCACCAAGTCCTGCCACCTTGCAATGGACAAAGGACAAAGCCGTACACGAGATGCACGAGATTAAACACATAATAAAGAGAGAACACACTTTAATTTCAATATGCGTGGTCTACATCGAAGGCACACATAGAGAATACACGCGCGCACTAGCACTAACCAAAAGCGCCCGATAAAGAGACGCACAAACAAGCACGTGAACAATACACCGGGACAGTTGTGTTGTGTTTAAAGGCAAATTTTGTTCCACTCTCCACAAGCTGGTGCACGATCACAGGGAAGCCTTTACGTGGATGGCTGCACTTTATACTTCACTTCTGCTTTTCTGCTTCAATGGATTATGCTTACACACCAATGCATTTAAATTTTCCGTTCATTAACAACACAGTGCAAAGCTTACGTTTCTATTGCGACGCTGCGTAACACACGTACGTCCGTTCGCTTCGAAGTTTGGAAAGAAAAAACAACTCTTGGCGCGAGCGAGCTTCACAGCTGGCGTTGCCTGGCGTTTTCGCGAGACGGAGAGAGTGTGTGACAAATAGAGAGCGGAACAAATGTTGTTGCAGGGCTCTTGCGCACGGTTGCTTAAAAAGTGAAAAAATATAATTGATCTCTAATTTGAAAAAAAAGTCTCATTTAACAAGGGTTAGTTCCAGCTACAATATGCTCTATAAATGGGTTAAAAGCTTGTGAATTTACAATAATTCTTTTATTTATAATTTGTAGTCAATAAGAATGGTTTGTTGAAAACGTACGAGCCCTGTACAACAAACGTTTGCGAGAGAAAAAACTGATCCGTGCAGAGAATGAGGATTGCGAGAGATTGTTTAGATGCTGCAGGTTCACGGTACACGACCAGCATGCTCATTCCAGAACCCTACAACAGTCCGAACACTTGATGCACTTGATACTATATTTTACGAACGGATTTTATATCGCAGAAATGTTGGATACTACAATTCCGTTCTGGAATTATGTTTTATTCTAAGATAAACCTAAAGGAAGCGTACCTGTGGAACACGAACGTACAATGTGCTTTGTACATTTAATCAAGGTTAATGAGCTAAAGAAGAAGAATAAGACCACGTATGCTGTTTAATTCGAATCTTTTGAAGCCTTCTTTGGAAAATACGAGCTGTAACACAAGCATCCAAGGCCACTAAAATGAAATATTAATCCAGCTTTTTAAAGTGAACTAAACGTGATAATTCCACCAACAAATTATCGGAAGTTTTCCCCCAAAAAGCCATACACAACCGATGTGTTCATGGTCTTCCGGTTAATAAAGCAGATTGTAACCATTTACCTGGACGTAGCTTTTTCGTGATTAAAGAATTACTTCACCCAACACGCTTGCCAATATTACAGGAACAACGCCATAGACGCATCATCATCACCAACAGGGCCGATAACGTTCCCGCAATCCAGCCATTTCCCTTTAAAACCCATTGGCTGCCGGATCCAGATCCCGGAACACGTCAATCGATAAATCACGGACGAACAACTCCAAGGGGTGGAAAATGATTCCCTCTCCCCGTGAACTCACGAGTCAAAAAGCCGAACAGCTCTGACCCTAAATATCGATCGAATGCTACCAGTTCTCAGCATTCCCAGTTTGCTTCCCTACAAATCCTGCCAACCACCCACAGAATTTGGCCCAGCTGCCCGTCGTAGCGGTTATTTGATAGGGAGCCAGCAGAAGGAAAAAAACTCCACCAATACACGCGCATACACGCGTACCACCCACCATCTACCACCCACCGCGACACCCTCCTGACATTGTAGCATGCTGTACAGGGCACAGACTAAGAGTATACTGAGGACCGACCCCTGGTCTCTAATGGTGCAGATGAAAGCAACCGGGAGAAAGCAAGCAGGGGCTACATAAAGGACAGAAAAAAAACTGTTCCTCCCCTCCGCAAAACTCGGCACAATTTTCATCCCGAAAGAAAGAAGAAAAACAACCACCCAAAGATGATGGGCCCTGGCCCGGAATGGACCGTGTTTGACGATGGAGGAAAACTTTACCAAGAACCCCTCGATGAAAATGAATTCCTTGCACGGTAAAATGGGTTCCCCCTTGTACGTCTCAGGGCAGGGAAAGTCTGTCCCTGCGAGAAGAGCTGCCATGGAAGATGGAAAGGACGCTCTTTTTTCACGCTTGTTGCTATAGCTGCACGAAATCAAGGGATGCCCCTTCTGGTTGCGTCCCGTCGCGATTACTCACCACTATGGTTTTATGGTTGACTTTGTCGCTGGAAGGGTGAGGGGAAACCTGGGTCATCGTGAAAATGGACCGAGTTACCGAGCGAGTGGAAGAAGAAGTAAAAACGAACACACACAAACGACCAACAGAAGAAAACCGAGCTGATGATCCAAGGTTTCACGGTTGTCCTAGCAATGGAGAGGTGGGGCCGGCGATGCTTCTGCGATGAAAATTCACCAAAGCCAGTTGTTTGGGAATGTGCTGCCAGTTGAGGCAAGGGATCATTTAGGACGTAATATAAACGAAGGCGTAATGAGAAAAAAGATATACGCTTCAAGTAAAGATGTCCTATTTCGTCTGAGCTAGCGAATTCTAAAGAATTTGAGACACGTGCCAACATGAGAATGAAAAACTCTTCTGATATCATCAGTTTCTTGCGAGTCTCTAAGAACTGCTCAACCAAGAGAAGGTATGGGTTTGAAGGAGCTTTCGCTTAGCTCTACTTCGCTGGCGGTTGCTTATCGATCGAAATTCCGCCAGTTCCTGGCAACTTTCCCTGTTGAGTACTAGAGTCGTTCCTATGACAGCCGTTGCGGTTGGGGCCGCAGCAACATCTTACACCCACCCCGTAAGACGAAGACTTTCTCGTTTGGAAGTTTTGCTTCAAAAAGTTGTACGTCTTACTAAAATTTCCAATAATTCTTTACTTACATGACAACATCCTTCGGGAAGCAGTATAAACTGCAGTAAGGGCTCCGGCTGTTAGTACAACCTTTCACCGAACAGTAGGACGGTGGCATGGTGACGTCGGACGGATTGCTGATCTTCTACACTTTTTGCACAGTATCACTGGATCCGCACCAGCAACCAACCTGTTGGCTAATGGCTGCTCACTTTCCTTTCACTCTAGAACTTTCCACTTCGAATGCCGGGAGGCAGCTGTGGTCAATATGTTTTTCAAAATTGCAAAACGACAGCGCTAAGGCAATACACACAACAACAACAAAAAAAGAAAATTAAACCTTCCCATCCACTTCAACCTGCGATGACGACACCGGAAAACACACACACACACACACACACGTACACGCAGTAGGAAAAAAGGCAAGGGAACGATGTAGCTGCTGTGTCCGGTGCGGGTGTCTGGATTACGGTCACACGGAACTCAAGTCCACTAACTGATGTACAGAAATATCTTTGCACGAGCTTCTATTTCACCACCCTCAAACGACACCCAGCTGGACTATCGAGAACCAAAAACACACACTGCATACGAATTTCGTTTCGAGAACTAACTTCATGAAGAATTGAAACCATTTGACAGTCGAATCGTAATTGGAGGAAATACTCCCGTATTCTTAATAATTCGCTCGTTCGTTTTTTTTTAAATAGTTTTCCACGGATAACATACAAACAAGCTGCACTATTAATGCGGCCGTTACACAGAAGATCTGGAAGTGAACTGACTGATGATGATTTCACCTCAGTTCCTCAGTGATTGCTAGGATCGCATCTAATGAGCAGGTGTTAGTAATAAAACAGCTCTCCCAGTCCCCAACAGCAAGTTGGCGTGGAGCGGTGTACCACAGTGACAGACTTCTTGAGTCTCTTCGTGAGCGCCACCACTAAGTATCACTGCCGTCCTCGTCCACTGCGAACTAGAAGAACCGTTTGGCGTGGGATGCTGTGGCAAATGCGTCTCCATGCGTTACGACGAAGTGAAGCGGTGCTGTGCGTTAGAGGGTTTTTCCATCGCCGGACGAACGATGAAAAGTTATTTCCACCCATCATCATAGCGGCTCCCGCCAGTCGGTGGCCCTGAAGGGTGGAAAACGCTCCACCACCACAACGATATGCAGGTTTGTGTTGACGTTACCAGTGCACGGGATAACCACCCTCTTCCTTTTCACCTAACCATAACCTCACACAATTGAACGGTTAGTTAATGCAAAACCATTATTTTTACACTGTTGTTGCCTTATTAAACTGTATTCATTTTCACTTTCAGTATGGAGCATAAAGAACATACAGCAACTCTGTTCCCTATCGAATGGACCACATCACGCGGACGACTACAGTCAGCAGTGTCCTCCATCCAAGACGACCATCGCAATATTTCTAGACGACTTGCTTTATGATTGTGTGTTCGGAGCCAGATTCAAAAACAGATGATTATTATGAGTTTTTCCGTCCGCTTCGTTCCCTTACCAAGGCTTTCCCGATAAACTACGTACCCACACACGCACACAAACACGTGCTGATTGTGTTAGTGAACTCGGAAAAATCGGGAAAACAAACAAAACAGCGAAACAAATACCGTCCACGAATATGTGTCACCATTCCTTTACTGTCTGGGTAATGATTCCCACTCAACAAGGTGCACTGTGGTGGAAACTCGACCCCAGGCAGCCGACCCCGAGAAGGATGATGAACTCATCCCAATATTGGTTCAAATGGAAATCTGGAAATGGTTCTTCACGATCATGTGTTTTGACGGTATGGGCTACTACACGTTTCACGGGGAGAACTTGCCTGCCAACTCCCAGGACACGACGCGAGTGTTCAGTGAGTATCGATGGCGTTTATCCGATTTCTTGTACGGAATTTGTATTCCGCTTTCATTTCCCCACACAAACACTTGTGCACGCACACATGTGTGTTTGACTTTTCGTCTGCACCAGCTGTGAGGGGAAATTGTCCGATTTTCATCTTTCAGCACAGGTTGTTGTTAGAACGAAATCGCGCATACCATCACGCACAGGGCTCGTATTTGTTAGATTTTCCCCACACAAACACACGAGCATCTTCCATTTGTGTCAGTAAGCGTGTTGGAAGCGTATGAGTGAAGGTGAGAAAAACGCCGGCACAGCCAGCTGTGACTGGGCAAATTCAAGAGACGATCCCTCGGGGGAAAATGCAAAGAAGTACACGGCCGTTTTCGTTTTATACCCACCCAACAACCATTCGTATATTGCCTCTTTATTGCCTCTTCGTGAGTTGACAGGATCGTATCCCTTACTTTTTCTAACAAAATTTCGTTTAATAAAGTTTCAAAAATGTTCGTTTAAGATAATATTGTAATATTTTAAGCCTCAACCTTCTCCCCTATATTTTTTTTGTTTGTTCCTTCCTAATCTATCATCTTTCGGATCATGTAGTTAAGGATACCACCATTGCGGAAGTATTCCAGGTCAACCTCCGTGTCGAAGCGTACAATCACCTCGAACTGCTTGCCACAGTCCGTGCTGACCGTGATCCGTTCGTGCGGCTTGCAATTTGCCGGAATCGCAATGCTGAACAGCTCCTGTCCCGTCAATCCAAGACTTTCCGCGTTCTGGCCAGCTAGATACTGCAGTGGCACAATACCCATACCGACTAGATTAGAACGATGAATACGCTCGTACGATTCCGCGATAACAGCACGTATACCTAGCAGATACGGACCCTTCGCCGCCCAATCACGACTCGATCCGCTACCATAGTCTTTCCCCACAAGCGCAATCAACGGTGTTCCTTCGCTTGTATAGCGCTGGGCACAGTCGAAAACGTCCATCTCCTCCCCGCTCGGGATGTGCAGTGTACGGGGACCCGGTCGTGCTACCAGCTTGTTCACCAGTCGGATGTTTGCAAACGTGCCGCGTGCCATAATGTCATCGTTACCACGCCGCGAACCGTACGAGTTAAAGTCACGTGGTGTTAGGCCACGTTCGGATAGAAACCGTGCCGCCGGACTGTTACGTGCAATCGAACCAGCCGGTGAAATGTGATCGGTCGTGACGGAATCGCCCAGATTGAGGAGCGCACGGGCATTGACGATATTTCCAATCGTTGGTAGATCGCGGGTCATTCCGTCGAAAAACGGTGGACGCTTAATGTACGTTGATTGAGTGTCCCACGGGTACAGTTTGCCGGTCGGTGCATTCAAACCCTGCCAGGAAGATGATCCAAGCTCAACCTTTTCGTAAACATCGCGGAACATCGCCGGAATGACGTGCTTCTGCTCAACCGTCTGAATCTCCTGGCGCGTGGGCCAGATGTCACGCAGGAAAACGGCTGATCCGTTCGGGCGAGTTCCGAGCGGTTGCTTCTCAAAGTCAATATCGACCGTACCGGCCAGAGCGTACGCAATTACCAGCAGCGGACTGGCAAGATAGTTGGCCCGTGTGTTCGGGTGAATGCGACCCTCGAAGTTACGGTTACCAGACAGTACACCGCAGCACACGAGATTATTCTTCTCGATCGTGTTCGCCACATTATCGTCCAGCGGGCCTGAGTTTCCAATGCAGGTCATGCAACCATACCCGACCACATTGAATCCGAGTTCTTCCAGTGCGGGAATGACGCCCGATTCTTTCAGATAGTACGTGACGACACCGCTGCCCGGAGAGAGTGAGGTCTTGATATACGGGGCCACCTTCAGACCGGCTTCAACCGCTTTCTTTGCCAACATACCCGCTCCCAGCATTACTGATGGGTTGCTCGTATTGGTACAGGACGTGATGGCTGCAATAACAACCGATCCGTGGCGCAACGAGTACGTTTTGCCGTCGGTCCAACTGAAACTTCCCTCAGCCTTCATTTCCGCCTCTGGCACGGCGAATCCCTTGAAGCCAACCTTGTTGATCAGGCATTGACAGAAGTCCTCGTGCATCTCGCTAACAGCCACACGGTCATGCGGGCGCTTCGGTCCTGAAACGGACGTAACAACGCTTGCCAGATCTAGCTCGACGATCTGCGTAAAGACCGGGTCCTGCTCGGCGTTACCGAAATCACGCAACTGATCCGTAGCCTTCAGATACGCCTCAATCACACGCACCTTCTCTTCCGCTCGGTTTGTCTGGCGGAGATAGTCCAGCGCATTCTTGTCCACGGGGAAATAACCCACAGTGGCACCATACTCCGGACACATGTTGCTAATAGTGGCACGATCTGCAATCGAAAGTTCACTGACGCCCGGACCAAAGAATTCTACAAACTTGCCCACCACACCGATCTGACGAAGATTTTTAGTGATGGTAAGCACCAGATCGGTGGACGTGACGAGAGGGTTCAGCTTGCCAACCAGCTTGTATCCGATGACCTCCGGCAACAGCATCGATATTGCTTGTCCTAGCATAACCGCTTCCGCTTCAATTCCACCAACACCCCATCCGACCACACCGAGCCCATTGATCATCGTCGTATGCGAATCCGTGCCAACGACACTGTCCGGATAGAGCATCCGTTCGGCTCCCTCCTTAGCGTCCTGAAACACAACACGAGCGAGATACTCCAGATTGACCTGATGAACGATACCCGACCCGGGCGGAATGATGAGCATATTGTTGAACGCTTTCGCTCCCCACTTCAGAAAGGTGAACCGTTCCTTGTTCCGCTCAAACTCAAGATCCTGATTCTTGGCCAGAGCGTCCTCGCTGCGTGCAAAGTCCACCTGTACCGAGTGATCGATTACCAGATCCGAGGGACAAATGGGGTTAATACGGTCCGGATCGCCACCGAGCTTCAAGACGGCGTCACGCATTGCCGCAAAATCGACCACCGCCGGGACACCGGTAAAGTCCTGCAGGATGACACGTGCCGGCTTGAAGGGAATCTCCAGCTCGTCGTCAGAGGTCGGTGTGCCCTTCAGTTGCTTCCATCGCAGGATGCCGCGTACGTCCTTTTCCAGCACTTGGAAGTTGTCGCAGTTTCGTACGGCCGATTCAAGCAGCACGCGCACACTGTACGGAAGTTCACCTAGAACAAGAAATATAAATTAATAATGTTGTTCTTCTAACCGAGTTAAAACAAATCCACACGACTTACGATACTCAGGGAATGAGGCAATGTCGAAATAGTGGAATGTTTCGCCATTGACGTTGATCTCCTTCAGCAAACTCTGGAATGGATTAGCACCTGCAAACGGAAACAAGAAAAATACGAATTAGATTGAGTTAATTGAGTTGAGGTGATAATGATCATTCCCAACACTTCCACTTTCATTGACAAGCCTCCATCCGTCCGAAGCAATCGTAGCAATCAAAGCAACAACACTATCCACAACGTCATTACGCAATACCCCTTGCGAATATCAATTCGGGGAGTAGTGTGCTCGCTTCAATGACTCCGGCAACTGTTGTTTTAGCGCTGCTTCTTTTACTTTGCTTCTTTGGTTCTATAATTAATCCTCGTCTTGTTATCTGTGATCTGAAGAAGCATTGCAAGCCTCGGTGGTAATAAGGGTCACATCATTGCTGCGTATCACTGCGCTCGTCTCGTCGTCGCTTATCGGAGTTTCAAGTTGAGCCGTGGCAAGACACCGGAACGTTCTACAATCGTATGCACTTGACCACGGGAATACAGGCTTATCAGGCCGAATGGAAGTTTGTCTAAGTTTTTTATGAACTTTTCACAAAACCTCAAAGCATTTCGCCCTTCGAATAACTTACCGGCCATGTTAACACGGTTGTTTGCACTGCTTTTTCAAACACCCGGAGTCACAGGGAAATTATAATTTACGCCGGCGGATGATCTTTAGAGGAATGTGCTATAGCGCGACACTCGATGACGTTGTACGACAATAGCGGAAAGAGTAATGGGCAACTATATTAGATGGCCTAATGGTTTTCACATCAGCACGAAGGAACGGAGCTGCTGTCCCGTTTAGAAAGTGACCAGTTTTTGTTGTCCAACGCGATTCGGCGAAAGAACAACGGGAGCGCGGAAGGTCGACCAGTTTGACGTTTAACGCCTGTGTAAGTTTGTGTTTGGTTGTGATTTTCAAATTGTATCCAACCGTTCTTCTTTATTATTATGATTGAACGCGTTATTGAATATGAATCAAAACTAATTTAATGCCTTTTTTTTTTAAAGATTTAGATTTTAAAAGTTATTTATAATTTCAACGCCAGCACAGGGTGGCCCGTTCTGGCTTCAACCGTTTGACGTTTCGTAAAATCGTGGCTTCTTCTTCCATGCTTGCTTACTAGTTGTTGGTGATATTACAAATGAAAACAACATTCTGCTGGGTAGGCGTAAATTAAGTGCAAATAATTGCGTATGTAGCACCGAAACTGTGCCACAATGAATCACAAACTGCTTTATAGTTTGATAATAGTGATAATATTCCAAATTGCATACACACAGGTAAGTAAAATTGTATAAACAAAGTCCTTTCCGTTTAGGCAATACGTCATCACGGCAAGACTGTTCTTAATCATGATTCGTTCATTTTGTCTCCTTCCAATTTAGAGCCAATCGTACGAAGATAAACGTTGCAAATGCATCTGCCCGAGCTTCAAGACGGTGGATAACACCACACAGGAAGGAACCGACCGAATGCTGATCATCGACAATGTTCCACCAAACAAGTGTAACTGCGACGGTGTCATCCTGCCCCGGTTGGCAGGCAAAATCAAAGGAAAGGGGCAGGAGATCTGTCCACGGTGCGATTGCAAGTACGAGAATCGCAACACGACCATCATAAAGGTAAAGATATAGGGAAATAACGTTAGGCAGTACAAATACGATAACATCGCACACCAAATCGCAGCACTTACGCCCCACTTTCTCACGTCCTTTTCCGTACCGTTGTTGTTTTGCTTGCAGGTCGTGGTCATCATTGTGATATGGATCATTTCGCTGCTCGTTATCTATATGCTGTTCCTGATGTGTTTGGATCCACTACTGAACAAGCGTGTGAAAGCCAACTACCAGGAGCACACGAACGAAGATGTGATTATCACCAGTGATAGTATTAGCAGCCCGAAAAGTGGCAGCCCTTCTAGAATTAATAATGGGGCGTCTCGACTTTTTCGCGACTCGTATCGAAATAAGTACAGCGGAAGTTTCGTAACAACGCCCATTGCCCGATCGGGGGATAGCGGGAGTGAAAGTGAGGTGGAATTTTTGGCCCCTCACCATCGCACCCAAGCGTTCGATGATCGTGAGCGAGTCCGTTTGTTAAGTGATTGAGGCTAGAAGACTGCGACGGCTCGGCGATTATCGTCGTTGTTACGAAATGTTCCTACCAGACATACACGTACATTCATGGATACACACATGCACACGCAGACGAGGTCTGTCCATGCAGACCCTGCACACAACGTCTGGATTGCCATTTATTCCACTTTCCGTTGTCCGGAATAAAAACAAAGCGTATCTGTTTGTTTTATAATTTGATGCTCGTTTATAATTTCGTACCGTTTTGTGTCATATGTTAAGTTACCACTAACTCCCATTATGTCATACTGGTCTTGTATTACTACTAACAAACACTCTGGTGAAAGGAGACGCGGGGATTGTTTGTTTGGTTTCGTGTCTTTTCCTTCATCCAGCCACAAACGTTTAAAAAAAATCGGTGATGATCTTTACTTTCTTGCAGGATGATACCGCTGTCACCGTGAGCAATGGGCAGGATATGCATGTGAGAGAGAACAACGTACTAAATCGGGTCGGTCATCAGCAGGACAAGTGGAAGCGGCAGGTACGTGAGCAGCGGCGCAACATCTACGACCGGCACACGATGCTGAACTGATCGAAAAGACGAACGCTGATCGCCCAACGATAACACTCATCCATCACAGGAGAATGTGCAATTTGTATTTCCGATGATCTGCAAGCTTAGAAAAGGGCAAGAAATTCCATACCTAAAATGTGTCCTGTTAAGCTTTTTATATTGGTTGAACTAAAAGCAAATTTAGTTTTTTGGTAATTTATTGTTGTGTAGAGGCGCGAAGCAAATGCCGAATGTAAAAACTGTCGGCGGGAAGCGTGCAAAAGAGAACGATCCGGTCAGAAGAAGAATAAAACCTAGACGTTATAGATTGTATGCACGTTTGGCTTGTTCGGTTGTATAGGTTTTGTTTAATAATTACAAAACAATGACTGCTGATGCTGATGTGAAATTAAAAGATCTTCTTTTCATCTTACATTATCTTTGCTGTAACACTTTGAAAAAGTCCTTACCATTGTTCCGGCCGACATTAGAGAAGAAAGAAAGAAGTGTGGACACAAATTGTTAAACGAGCTAGAATGACACGGCATTTACAATTATTAATCAACTCGTATAAAAAGAGGATTGTGATCAGGTCACATGTTGAGGAAAGAAAGAAAAAAAGAAATTTTCATCTTGCCTCCTGTGAGAATCGAACTCACGACCGCTGGTTTACAAGACCAGCGCTCTGCCTACTGAGCTAAAGAGGCCGGTGAGGAAGGAGCTGCTACATTAGCATATAAACACATCCCTTTTCTGCATGGATGAGTCTCATCAAAGACAGAACGGTCATGAGATAGAATTATTTCGCTGGATAATTGCATTTGTTTAGAGAGAATCGTCAGTATTATATGAATGATTTTCATGTTACGTAATTGTACTACTTCTATTCATCGCTCTATTTTCTTGATAGTTTTGTTCATTGTCAATACAATACATTGTTGACCGTATGGAGTAGCAATAAAAAAACTGCGTATTGTGATTGAGTTGTAAATTACGTCGAAATTAACAGCGACGTATCTCAACGATAAGGAGAAAATTGCACTCAATTTTATTAATTTTATTAATATTTTTAGTGGCGTGAAATACAAGTGGGGACAACTGTACAACAAGACTCGTTAGGATGATTTAGAGTTATATGGTGGTAGATCTGTAACTTAAGTTAATCCTTACTGCGAAATCTGTGTAAAAGTCTCTCAATTTTGTTTTAACAAACAGTCAGAAATGATCTTTTCCCCTTTGTATTATTGTATATTGTTGAGAACAAAAGTTCGCGATTAAAATTAACTTATTTTGTGACACATAAAGAACTATGATAATAAAATACTTCCGTGCGCCCAACGTGGGGCTCGAACCCACGACCCTGAGATTAAGAGTCTCATGCTCTACCGACTGAGCTAGCCGGGCGAAGTCGAATGGTGGGTGATCATATTGCTATAGATATTATATCGCTCTGCTCTGCTGTTATGTTTGAATTCCCCTGGTGGAGTTTAAAGCGTTCCGAAATCTCAGGAAAGCTTTTTCCACAAATCCATCATTTGCGTACCGGGCACAGCGTTTATGAGAGACAGATTTTCCATACCAGAATCGAGAGCTCGATCGCTCAAAAGTATCAGGCGCGCAGGATGGGAAGAGTGACGGTACGTACGGTGCGCATCCATGAGTGTACCGGCATTCCGTGTGACCAACTCATTTCGAGTGGCGGCGAAAACCTTCCGCCCGGTCCCATTGTACGCGTATCATTGTTACGGACTACTTCCTTACCCTATGGCGCGCGAGTGCGAATGAGAGTTGAGAACGAGTTCCGAGGGTAAGCACACGCGGACGCGCGCGGTTAGAAAGGTCTCCGTCGCGGAACGGAAGAGATAGGACAGGCACACGGGGGGGGGGGGGGGAGCTTGGCAACAAATGGTGCCGAGAGTGGCCCGAGATGTGTGTGTACGGCGATTGAGAGTGCTCCTGTCCGAGATAGATGATACAACGCGCGAGACACCTAGCAGTGAGAACTTATCTGTGTGATTTACCTCAAAGCTCAATAAAAATATGTAAGTCCGTAGTAATTTCCATAAAAACTGTTTCGTTTTATTTAATTACATTTAACCGTGATAATTATCTAAGATTGTTTCAGTTAATGCATAAATAACATTTTTATAATGCTTGAACCCCATTTTATTAGTAGAATATGTCCATGCCAAAACGTCGAAATATTTGAGCGTCTCTCATCCTTTGCCTCATAGATCCGGGGTAAAGTCCGAGTTCGCCTCAATCCATTCCAGATAGTAGGTAACGCGTGCAAACACCGTCGGCACGCCATTGTCACACCCGCCTGAGGAACCGAAGGAAACCACACCCACCTGCAAGCTTTCCCCGTTGTCCTGCACCGTCAATGGGCCACCGGAGTCGCTGTTGCAAGCCGAACGACCTCCATCACCAGATTGGCAAATGTTTTGTGCCTCAATCAACCACTCCAATCCACTCCATCCAGCTCGACAGTCAGCGTTGGTTATGACGGGATTCAGAACGTAATTGAGCACATCCGAAAGGTGCGGATTTGCCGTTGAGTACACACCGAACCCGGACACTGTACCCATCAGCCCGGCAAAGGTACGGGTATCCGAACGTCCCGGCAGGCGGATCGGCTTAATGCGGTCGGTGTACACGATCGGTTCGTCAAGTCGCACCACAGCAATGTCATTGCGCACGTCGAACAGATCATACCCAGGGTGGCCAATAACGCCGTTCGAGCTAAATGTGATGTGCTGCTGTGACGGTTCCTCGATCATACGGTTTTGGGCGCCCAGGATGGCGGTACCGTTGGCGACGGGTGTGCTAGCATCAACGCCAATGTAGACACAGTGGGCCGCAGTTAGAACGTAGAATTGAGTAATGATCGATGCACCACACAATCCGACACCGCTGTTGAACTGCCCGAGAAGGGCCACTTGGTAGGGGAACTGTCCTGGACGAGCTTCCTGTCCGTTAACGATACGACGGTTTGGTGAATTGAGCGTGGTTGGCGAGCGTAGCCTAATCGGAAGGTGAGCTTTGATGTGTTCGAACTCCTCGATTGGACGCACCTCGGACCAATCGATTCCGAAAGAGGTTGTGAGTGCGGACACACCATGCAGCAGTGCCAGAATGCATACTAGCGAAAGGGAGACTGCACACTTCATCTTTGCTCAGAAGATGTATTCGAACAGGTTTACTGACTGTTGACTGATACAACCTACCAAGGTGTGAAGGTATTCTTTTATATACAAAATTTTCTTTATCGCCTGAATTTTACGATAAAGATGTGTTAACATTGCTCGCAATGGAAGTCACGTTTGATAAGAAGATACCCGATAATAAGGTCGAATGGGGATAAGAGAATGCGTTAATTTTCTTGGGGAATGCCCTTAAGGGAAAAAACGTCAGGGTTCGAAACCATTTTTGAAGATTGATAAGAGCTTAAAAATATAACAAGAAAGCGTGCCAGTAGCTAATCGGATTGATTCAATTCATTTCCGGAGGGAATTCCATCGGTTGCGGGGGTGGGTTTATACTAACGGCATTTCCCATGGGATTTGTGAAGGAATCTATAATCCACAATAACGAAAGTTTAAGAACAGGGTAATGTAGCCTGTAACGCAATATAATGTGGAGTAACGTTAATCCATGATGTTTTAAACAACTGTAAACGGTGATCCATTATGGCCAGAATCAGTACGCTAGCTACATCATCGTGAATCCCGACATGACACTGTCCGTATGAGCGCAGTTCGGATCCATACGAGATTGGAACCGTCTTTCGTATTGAAAAGCGGTGAATTTTATAGTGGAGCCACAGGACACAAGTCATGCGGAATCTGGTTAAAGAAGTTTAATGTCTCGGTTCTGTAATAAAGCATGATCTTAAGAGAACCAGGGACGTCAATATTGTGGCCTTCTTTGGGTTAGCTGCGGGATCTCGATTTCAATGGAGCAACTAAAACTTGTCTCCATCATCGAAGGACCATCAAAACTTGCTGCCACGGGAGTACCCATAGCACTGGGATGGAACCTTACAGAACCTTCTTAACTAGTTGAGTCTGGAACCAGCAACATATACTTACACACCCACTACCCTAAACCGACTGTGTGGTTCAGTTGTGCAAGCACTGTCCAATACCGTATGCAATATGAAATCCTGAGAGAACGTAATGTTTACACAACTGTCCGCAATTCTCAACTGCTGGTAGACGTGTTCGCTACGGTCCCCAAAACCGCTCTATCGCAGAAGAATCGAACAGTTTGAAAACAAGAAAGCACGATTTAGCCGTGCTCTTGTACTTTGAGGATCGGATTGGCACCGAATCTGTTGTTGGTGTGTTACATAGTTCAGCCATGTACGCGTTGGCTGTGACCGTTGCGCTGGCCTGCTTACTGCAGGTACGTATAGGTTGGGTGATGAAAGGCTTCAACCCAGGATGCCATGAAGAAGTGCTAAATCGTGGCGTTACTTTACGTTTCGCTTGACACAGGTCGCGTATTCCAACCCTAGACCAGACTTTGGCATCCAGGGTACGATCGAAGGCGTTAGCAAGATCAACCAACGCGCCATCTTTGCGAAGGAGCACCTGCTGCGCGTTAACGACTACATCATAGCGAATCAGAAGAGTGACATTGCCACTCTGAGAGATGCGGCCAAAATATTGCAAGCAATCGGTCAGTCGGTGAACAACCTCGGCCCGGCCTTGATGGATGCGATTACGACAGCCACGGACAATGATAGCGGTGACGTCAATGCAACATTCACTCTGATCAGTATGGCTCGGCTAAACTTTGGGGGCTACATCGACGACAACCTGAAGGAACAGATCCTCAATCTGGAATCTCTGCTTGGCATACACGTTCGCGATCAGCTGGTGGATGATTTTTATCACATTTCCAATCGATTGACGGCACTGGACGCCACACTGCAGCTGCTACAGGCAGCGGTTGAGATGGCGCACGCCGCGGCAAACGGTGGTCCAGTGTCGGTTGAAATCATCCGTCAGTTCGTCGATCAAGCTCTGGTGGCGCAGTTGTCACGTCATCTCACCCTGCTCGCCTACCGTATTCCCGTACTGGCGTACAGTGTTACCTCCACCCTGGAGAACATCGAGCAGGCGGACGAGTACTACTACGGTCTGATGCTAGATTCGCAACGGGTGCTGGACGAGATTGAAGCGTCGGGCACGGATTTCAACCAGACGGCGGGTAACTATTCCATCCTTGTGGAGCAAAACATGAACCGGCTGATTGCCGATTACGAACCAGAACTCAGCTTAGCCAATGTAACGGCTATGCAGTTGAACGTGACCAATCTCACGACGGCTATCGCGGGGTTGCAGGGTGTGCAGGCCACCAAACTGGCAGCCACACTGAAATCCTACAAGGATCTGTACCTTCCGGCAATTCTGCAGCTTTCGTTACTGTTGCCCATTGACGCTAACTTCTCCTTCCTGACGACTGATAATCCAGCCGCCGTGCTCGTGGGCGTACTGATTGCGAATGGTCCATTTTCACGATACTGCTTCTGGAAGTATTCGAGCCTGCTGCACAACATACTGCTCACGTCCAACTTTGCCAGCGAGTGTTATAATCGGGAGTACAATCGGCTGCAAACGCTGCAGCATGCACTGTTGCTACAGATCGAGCTCATCTCGTACAATCTCGAGATTGTGAATCCATATTCGTTGGTGTGTCGCTTCCTTCCATCGTCCGCCATCCAACGGACTGAAGAGTGTGCGAATGAGGTGAGATGAGCGACAGGGCGCAACGACAGCCGCGCTCCAATGTGTGAACAATTGGTACATTTATTTGTCGCTTTTCTATTCTTCAACAGGTCGCATCATACTTCAATGTAATTTCGAACGATTTTAACAGCAAGTTGGCTGCGTTTATTAGGCTGCCCACCATTGAGCTTGAGGCCAGCAAGAAGCGGCTGAGTGTGTGCTGGTCGGCGAAGATACAGGCCACGTTTGTCAAGTACCAAACGCTCATTCCGGAAATTAGAAACTGCTTTGCAACCGGTCCCGAACTATAGATGGAATAAAGATGCGTACGAGCGCGAAATAGCAGTAAAGCACAACCTAATTGCCACGGTATGTTTTGCTTGTTTCTGTAGCAAGAAAGCTCGGAACATATGAGTTTTGAACCCATGACGAGCACACTCTCCAATATTTTGTTTTGAGAAAGATTGCTCTGCTGACAGTAGGCGGTGAAAGCTTGAAAAACCACATTTCTTCAAACTCTCGCTCCAACAAACTCGTGTTGGGTATGGAAAGTGATCTATAAATATTCGCCCAACGAGCTCCTTCCGAAGAAGCATAGGGCGCGGGATTGACTATATACAACCAACTGAACGATGCGTTATGTCCGAAAGCATTATCACTGCCAGTTCACCCACAACCCTCTGTTAGCAAGCTTTTGTGTAGGGGTGGCTGGTTCTTTGGGTCGAAACTTTGTCCCACATTTCATATGCTCCACTCTCTATTAATCGCGCCACACTCTTTTGGCAAGCAGGGCAAGGATGTGAGAGGGTTATAAGTGACTCCGGCAGGACCGCGGTTGCTTGGAGCGGATAAGCGGATCATAATTTTCCACCTCCTTTCGAGCATAAAAAGCAAACCACGACGGGCAGCCTCACCGGTCTCTCACTTCACTCACTCATTCGCTCATCACTCATCCTCTGGTACTGTGCTCATCTTCTGCACGAGAGAAACCGTTGCTTGTACGGCGAAGGATATGCTTGGGTACATAAATAAATCATTCATCTACCGTCAGAACAATGTCCAGTGTGTTTCGCCGTAACAACGGGATGAGACGGATGAGACTAGACGGTTACGGCGGGGTGTGTCCTGCCTGCTTACCATCGCCTAGCACATCTCCCACAAAGCAACGGAACCGTCGACGATGAGGATACTATGTGGCCCTTACCATTTCCTTCACTGTGTTTGTGGATGCAATTACCGTTGGTGGATGATGTGAATGTTGATGATGATGATGATGATGATGATGATGATGATGATAATGATGATGATGTCTCTACAATGTTGGTTCGAGCAGTCAAATAGCAGTGGTCTTGTGTGTAAGGATGCAACCGAAAGCTAAAATCCTGCTCCATAAAGCTTTTCACACACTGATTGGTTGCGGGTGTGTGTGTGTGTGTGTGTAAGTGATAAGTCTTACCATTGCACAATGGCGTGATGCAACCGACTGCACAGTTTAGTGTCCAGCAACTCAGAGCAGTAAATTTGGTATTGTAATACCATCGACAGCCCACTGGACGGAAAATTGAAATTAGAAAACCTATCCTTACCCAACAAACAAACAAACCACCCGAGGCCGAGGAAAGAATGCAGTCGCGAAACCTTTGGTACCTCGAACGCGCCCGCCGAAGACGCACATGCATACTTCCCTCTAAACGCGGTAAATGCTAATCGAAAATTCAAATGAAGCTTTTTCGTTGAATGTCCAAAGTCGTCACCGTCGCTGGTAGATGAATATTTTATTCCATCGGTACCGATGCCCCTGATTGACGGCTTGGCGTCACTGACACGAACAAACCGCCACAGACCAAAAATAATGAACTTTCGATCTTGACAACTAAACGCTCGCTCGCGCACAGGTAATGGTCAATGGTGCGTGTTTTTATTGACTAATTTTCACAGGAAAGGCAAAACAAGCAAACCCTTGATAATGCTATCCTCACCAATGCGCAATGCTGTAAACGGGGAGGTCGTCCGAACATGCGACGGTTACGAGGTGCCGACCTCTTTGGATGAGTTGCGCTTTGTGCAGTCCGTAGCACTGGCCAGCTTACCTTTGTACTCGCCATTGATCGCCTTACCGTTGGATTCACTCGTGTGAATACCATTCTGGGGGAGTTCTGAAGACCGCCGTACAGCAGCGGCCGGTTTCTTCTTGATGTACGACTGGTAGTAAAAGTCAAGGAAGAGACAGAACATGAAGAGATTCTGGGGCAGAATCACAAACAGTGGCCACTTGGGGAAGGCACAGTTGGGCTGGAACAGTAGCACGAACCACTGCAGGAAGATCATGCCGAATTGGATCTGTGGAAACAAAGAAGGACCCGTACGATTAGCGTGATGGCTTTTCCTTGAAACAAACAAACAAACGCTCTACTTACGATCTGCAACTGTGTGATGTACTTTTTCCACCAAAGATTGTTTTTGTACTTGGGATTGGCGGAGGTAAGGAAGTAGTACGAGTACATGACAACGTGGACGAAGCTGTTGATGAAGCCCATAAACACACCATGACCGCCGGGGAACCATTTGACGCCGCTCCAAATCAACATCACCATGCCGGTGTGATGGTACACGTGCAGGAAGCTAACTTGGTTTTGCTTTTTGCGCAGCACGAAGAAGATCGTGTCGAGCAGATCGAGCACCTTCACTAGGAAGTAGTAGTAGCAGCGTCGTGCAATCGATATCGGTATCTCGGTCGGTGAGTAGTCGACCGGTTGACAGAGAAAGCTGTAGCCACGCAGATAGCCGAGCCGCAAACCCTGCCGATAGAGGAGTGCAAATGCAGCATTAGAAACGATGACTTTGACCGGACAAGAACCTCCAAAAGCTCACCTCCACAAACAGGTACGTACACAAGACCACCTGCAACAGATTGTAGTACTTGATGATGGTGTCGATCTGGAACGGTTTCCGGTTTGCCATCCATTTTGGGCCCCACTTGAGCACGAACATTAGATAGAGCCCGAGAATGGTGACCCCCGGCCACGGCGTTTTCATAAGGAACCAATCATTGACCCGTGGATCTGTTAACGAGAGTACAAGTGTCACGATGTGATGCTAGTAGATGGTGTCTTCAAAATTGCTTCCCGTTTCCTGAAACACTGACCACTGACTTCGTAGTTGACGTAGTGATAGAACGATGCCAAGTACCCTAGCACCAGCATCTTGTGGGTTGCACTAGAAATAAGCCGTCCTCGTCCCTAGAATGCTATTGTCACGGAATTGTCGTTCCTTTTTTTTTCTTGTGTGATACACAGTCCCGTCGATCCGTGTGTCCGGACCAGTTAGAACTTAGAACATTACTGAGGCCCCGGGTCCGTTATGGTCGAGACTATCTCGAGGTTGGTTGCGTTTGCACTAGCGACACGCGGTGTTTGAACGTTGCTTCTGACCACTGCGTGCGATGTAACGGGTAACGCCACACAAACACGGGCATGATACTGGCCCTCTTTCCTGGTCCACATCGTACACCAATACGGTCAACGGAATTGCACAGTGTATTAGATTTGTTTTTGGTAGCTTCCCTAGCCCACCAATTCCGGCCGTTGTGGTGTATAATTTTCCATTTCAAATTAACAGACGTGGCGTGCATTGGATAAAATACCCATCCTCCTCCACCCTTTGCTTGACCAGACGCACGGATGGACGATGGACGATTGTTAGCTCGGTTTGCCCCTCCCTTCCACCCCGTTTTCGCTGGCATTGTTTTAAGCTGACCAACATTTGCAGTGTGCAACAACGCGTTGTGCGATTGTTGGGGTGCATTTAGAGCTGTACGAACTCACACACGGCCGTGGGAAAGCTCACATGACCTACCGTCGTGTGGCCGCGCTGTGGAATGTTTGACCTTCGACATTCGGGCGCTGGGAGAAGGGGTAGCTTAGAACAGACGCATTACGACGCAAAGGTAGGTAATACTACCTTTGGAGCCGTCTCCGGAGATTGGTTTTTTTGCGTAAGGGATTTAAGGTATCCGAAAAGGGAAATACACTTTGGAAGGTGCGTTGCGTTGTGGAAGTTCATTGACTTGAGCTGTCGGGTTGTGTAGGTAGCAGTGTTTGCTGTTCTTGTTGAAAGTGTGTAAACGCAGAAAAGCTGTTTACATTCACCGTAACTTAAATGGTGAAAAGGTCACAGAGGGTTTGCAAACGTGGCGTTACATTTATGAAGCATACAAAGTTGCTACCGTTCATTGACACAGTTATTGCGGAGATGCATATGGTGAAAGTTACAATGGGTTAACGTTGGACGAAGTTACAGTTAACAACAGTTATTTTTATCTCTTTTAGGCGTAAAATTACTCACAAAAAGTCGGATGCTGACAAGAGATTATTCTGCCTATAGCATGTGGAGGCAATATAATAGGCCATTAAGTATGAAACTCTTTAGAAGTACGTATGGCATGTTTAGTAGAGCCAAGTATATAGCAATTGATACCTCATTTTTAATACCCTTCAAGATCAGTATGGTTTCCACTTCAGTGAGTAGCAAATCTTAATCCTATGTTCGGTGTTTCATAAAGTGCGCTTTAGTGCGATTGAATTCTATAACGAATTTGGATCGATTACCTCAGTACACAGTGCGCACAAGTACATAAGAGAAATTCCTAGTTCGCGCCTACACCTATTCTGCAGCTCTACACGGGAATTTTCCTCCCGCCCAACACTCATGTATCAAAACCGTGCACACATCAATATATTGCGGTGACGATGCACTCTCCATCAAATCCACCACCAAAGGCATGTCTACCTACGTTTCGAAACTAGTAAGAGGGGCAAGCGCAGGATGCTAGTTGTGAATGAAAAATTACTGAAATGTTGCGGTAATCGCGTCAATATGTTGTAACGATAATTTATCGCAATCGCTATTCGATCCGGGTTGATTCCAGCCTCATCGGGCAGGCAACAGCTCGACTTAGGCGAGGGAAAACGAGAGGCAAATTTTTGGCAACATGCGCTTGTAACCGCATCCATCTGGCATCATTGTGCGATCTGTAAAAGGGTTTCAAAATGTGATAGGGGGAAAGGTGAGCTAATAAATTAAATCGTACATTGATGGTGTGATGAGATGGTGTTAATATCGTATAAACGTAATAAAAACGATACAATAGCAATCGAATGTATGATATGTTTTGCGAAACGGATTTTGTTGATTGGTTAAATCAAAGAATGTGATGCGAATAGCATAACTTTAGGCGTTAATAAAGTGATTATTTAATCTACCTGAATGTGTGCATGCCGCATTATACTACTAGCTTATTCGATAAGTTTCATAAAATATGTATGAATGTTAACTTGTTAAAAAAAATATAGTAACAACCATTCCTATTACTACAATCAAAAACCTTCCGTTGAAGTAATTTAAACAAATCAGCACATAATGGTCTACATCTGGATTTCACGTTAGCACTGCCATGCATACAGCCTCCTGTTGCGGTTAGCCGTTTCCTATTCGTTCCACCATTTGCTTATCCCACCGTGGAAGGTAGCACCTTCGCTTTTCTAGACTTTTCTCGAGTGAGTGTTCGTGTTTTATTTTGGATGATTCTCTCAACAAATCTCCACTGTTCAGTGTTTGCTGTTAGTTCCCCTCGCTTGCTCCCCCCACCAATAGCGATTTCTCCCCGTGGGACATTATGTAATCATCTTCAAATAGTCTCCCGAAACTCCCCGGAAAACCCACCACTCGACCTAGCCGAGTCGTAAGGGATGACAGCCAAAAGTCAGGCAAACGGCAAACGAAGCTTCTCCGTGAACCCACGGGGTTATGTACAGTGGTGTAAGTTCACCGTTGTTGCCTCCTAAGGTGGGGGAAGGGAGTTTCCAAGCGGAGGGCGGAATTTGGCAAGGATAAAGAAGCGCTTCAAACCTTCACCGGTACCATTTGCTGGATTTGGTGGAAAGTCGGCAGTGGTTCTATCGGATACTACCTTCCATTGCCTCACTGTGACAGACGGAACGGAAAATCGTACTACGAAGGCACGCATAGCAGGCAAAGTTTTCACTTTAGCAGGGAGCAAAACTCCCGTCCAGAAGGAACGGCTTTTCGGAAACGCTCTGCAGCAAAATGAAACGAAAGGATGAAGTTTTTTTATCCCTCGATTTCCTCACTCTCGCTCCCTGTGCCGTTCTCCTCTTGTGACAGAAGTTGAGTTCCATCGCAGTAAAGGGTTTTCCATCGCATCGTGATACAGACTGCGAGATCGTTTTATTTTTTGCCCGCCTGCCCGGTGGGTCTGTTTGGTGGGAAAATGAATTTTCCAGCACATTCTCCGTCCACCGCTGGGTTTCCTCTTTCTGTCTCTTTTCAATCCAAGTCGAACAGCCACCGTCTACGTGAAGAATAGTAGCTGTTGAGCGTCTTGTGGAAGTAAGGTTGTTCAAACAGCTATGAACCGCTCCAGTGTTCTGCGAAAGGATACATACACACAAATGTGTGTGTGCGGTGTTGGTCCGCAGGCAGTTCCGAAAATGAAAACGCAAGCACATGAGTATTCTGTATGTGTGTGCAGGGCACAAAACCATCATTTCCATCATGTAGTACCGAAAAAGGACCATCGCTCTATAGCGTCCTTCATGCCCTGCATGCGCTTGTATCTAATCGTTTCAACGTTTCATTTTAGCAAGGAAGCAAAAAAGCGCCAGCATTGTACAATACCAACGCATTCGTTTGAAAATCATTCCCTCGTCAGTCTCCATAGACCCTCTCGCCCTCTCCCTTGTGGAATGTTCTCTCCGGGTATTTGGGTACTTCGGCGCCACCAAAGAAAAGCTATATTTCTTGGGACGTGAGCACGAATTAACCTTGGTAGATTTCAGGACAATTAACGTCATCCGATGTAGGGTGGTTAGTATATAGGCGGTTCGCTGATCTAACTTTATTACACCCACTGGTACGCGGATACCTTTCTTCGAAGTTGAGGAAATATTCGGGCAACCTTTGTTCTTTGGGGATTGTTTCCGGAAATCGTTGCTTCGCGGCTAAGCATTACATTTTACCCTGCTCTTGATTCTCTAATGACTGTCAGCATTGTTGATTATGGGTGATCGGGAAGCACGAATTTAGATTTTAGTTTGAATTTTAGTCGTATTTTATAAGGAAATGGGACTAATTCATTCACTCTTGGACTGGGTTTCCACTAAAATCTTGATGAAAAGACTCTGAATAAATTGTCCTTTATATTTTCCATTGCTCATGAAGACCCTTGAAGAACTCCCAGAAGGTAAGGTTGAGCATCGTGTGTGGAGCAACGCGCAGGTACATTGGCACAAATCCCTTGTAGTAACCATGGATACCTTCCGATCGGTATATTTTCAGAAAACAATCGAAGATGTTGGTGTACAGTAGGCCCTTTCCATTGGCAGATACGGCTGTGTAGAAATAAAACGACAGTTAAATCCTTGGTCGGGATAAGCGTTTCTATTGTAACTACCTTGATTGGTCATGCGAGTCGTCACAACATCGCACGGTGACATCAGGACACTGGTAAAAAAACCCGCCACCGTACTGCTGGCCAGGGCGGTCAGTACAATCGACTCCTGGAAGACTTGATAGCGCAGGAAAACCGCTTTGCACACACTAAACGAGGCCATTTCAGCCGCCGATCCCACGACAAGCCGAGTTACGGAGGCAGGATACCCACGGAACAGTCCCCGAACTCCACTTTGCTTGTAGATATTCACAAAGGCTGACAGTGTTCCGCTGTGATGATGTTGAAAGCGAGCCGTGTAAGATCCAGAAGTGACCGCTTGTAACTGTGTCTTTACGACGTAAAATGGACAGGACGCTGTGGCACTAGCGAGACCAGCAAAACCACCCCAAAACACTGATAGAAGTGGTGCCAGAGAGGGATGGTTGGTGCTCTTTGTCCAACCAAGATTATCCACCGTCTGATACGTCCCCAGCCGGACACTATTCATGGAGAACTGGAAAAGAAGGGCGGCCGGAAGACCCTTCTGGAGGCCGCGCACCCCATCCGTGCGTACCACTGTGAGGAAGGATTGGCGTATGCCCTTGTACGAACGCTTCTTGAGGTTATGTTTCGCTATCAGCTCACCCTCGAGCTGTTGGCGAGTTTTCAGCACGTCGAGAGGGTTTGTAAACAGTACGGCACACATGGATGATGCACCTCCAAGCAGAAACTCCATTATTACCAGCAGCACCGGCTTTTTGCAGTGTTGAAGCAAAACTGATCAGTACAAGGTCGGTCGCATCCACAAAAGCTAATCTTATCTTATCACCAGTTTGTTCTTATGTGCTCTGCCAGATAAAAAGAACGTTTGCAAATGAGATCGCAATTTTGGAATAAATAAACGCAGTTATGTCATGTTGACTGATCAAGTGGGAGACTTTCAAAAAGCTTGTCACAAATGCCGAAAAATAACGGTTGCGTTTATGCTTCTAGTTCAGATAAATTAAAGGATGTCGCTGTCCAGAGCTTTCAACCAATCTGTTCTATTTAAAGCTCACATTAGCTTGTTACAAATTAATTGTTAAGAATCTGACCAATTACTTACAGTTTACTCCGGTGGTAAAATTACAAATCTCCAGCTACCTTATCGGTAAAGAGCATTTCAATAACCTCAGACAAAATGGAAAAGCCCCAACCATAATCCTAATACCCGCAAGTGTATGAAACTAAGTGAAAGTTCACCTTTCTCACCGAATACGATAAAGCTTGCTCCATCCCGTCCTCCTTTTTTCGGTGACGATTTTGTCTGCTTCGGTAATAACATAAATTTTGTCAAAATATGAGATCGTTATCAACGTAGCAGCAGCACAACGGAATCCGTCCATGGTGCACTTTTGCGACGAGCGCTTGGTACGGTCGTCCCTGCAGTGTAATTGCGGTGAGGACGTTGCGCAGGGTGAAACCGTTTCGAGGGGAACATATTTTGAACTTAGCGACCAATTCTCTCCATTGCTCTTTTCGTTGCCATGCCCGTTTGGGAGGTGATCGCGTGGCAGGGAAGTGAAAATGTTGTGATACGCGGTCGTCGTGTAGCAAATCCGTTATAGCAGCTCGTTGGACTTTTGTCGACGACGAGTACAAGCACCTCCTGTACCCTGCGCCGTGTCGTCGATTCGTGGTCAGAATTCATCGACCTCTTGGATCACCAACCAACCAGTGGAAGCGAGGGTAGGGAGTGAAAATGTGGGAATGAATCAGGAGAAAAGCATCATCAACATCTTCTTCACGTTCCTTTCGGGGCCAGTGCCTTGACAATTCCGAATGCCAATGAACGGGAGCCGAACTGTGCGGCCAAACGCTTGCGAATGGAAGCTAGATATCCCATCGACAAGGGAAGAACTGAAGAACGATTGCCCCTTTCAGCAAATCCGTCCCGCAAACTGCCTCGCCTTTCGACGTCCATAACTTGTCTGGATGTCTCGACGGCGTCTATTGCCGCTTCCCTTGATGTCGCTCCATGCCGGACGCCCTTCGCTTGCAGCCACATGGAAGTCACATACACTGGTTGCACTGCTTGCAGCAGGAGTAAGATAATTGTATTTATTGCCCTGGTGCTGCCTTGTGCCCTCTTGTGATGCCAACAACTATTCGGAACTTCGATGGCGGGGGCTTCGATGGGTATAAAAGTTTTTAAGTGAGCATCTTCGTCGATAGACTTACACCGTCATGCAAAGCACCCTGAGACGACAAACACAGTTCAATATCTTGCTCCCGCGCCCCCCTCCCCCACTTCTTGGTAAACGGGATAAATGCACAGCAGGAACAAGATAGACCGGAAACGGAAATGTATCAGAAATAGGGAGAATCGACATGTTGCGGACTGAAGATGACATCGATTTTAGATGCCTCGAGTGTGGAGGTTTGTCCGAACACATACATTGATACATTGCAGAGGAACCTTGGAAGGCTCTATTCGTCTATCCTATCGATCAACGAACGGTTTATTGATTTTAATCTGCAGCGGCACGGGATTGGTACGAGGATTGGGTGCAAATCACGTTTGAAGTGAGATTCCGTAAAAGGTTTTACGGTGAAAGGGTAAATCGGTGATGTATTTCCGTATTCCTTTGGGGAAGAATTTGTATACAATTTGGTGCTAAAAAGCCACCAAAATTGCACATCCGTCAAAATGGTAGATAGTTCTCGATATAACTTTAGTGTACCATTGCGACTGAAAAGACGTTGTATTTCATCGTCTTTATAAAATGATGAGGGGGATGGATTATTGTTTTATTTTATTCCTTTATGAAGTGGTTTCACAACGCTGAAAGAAACAAACAAGGAACCAGAAACATTATTTTATCTTGGCAACAGTTTTAAACGCACGACTCTTAATGTGTTACACAAAGTGCTTCGTTATAGTAAAGCGATCAGCCTTCTAGGGTCCATGTAATGCTACATTTTACCTGTACCAAACCAATACGCAATCTATTATTTTATGGTGTAGCAGGATTAGAATGCAACGCTTTCCATTGTGGGGGGCGCATCACCGTTCCATCAATCGGAGCACTAAATTTTGCATTGACTTCACTAGCTTAAATCCATTCCGACCATCGGGATTGTCTGTTGTGTTGTGAAAATCATTTCCAAATTGTGCAACCAGCAAAAACAGGGGCCCCGGTACATCGTGTGGATTTCTGCAAAAATTACTTCTCCATATGGAAATCCCAAACCAACCGCCAACTGGAGGCATCCTTTCTCGTTTGGGGTGAAAGATAGCAAGTACGGGCTGAATTTTCGAACGGAAAAGCTAATCAACGCCAATGGCGGTCCTCTTCTCGGTTGTGGGAAACGCTAGCGATTGGTACCCATAGTCGGCTAAGTGTTGCTTACAGCGATTCGAAAACGGATACGCAGGATTTGTTTGTTCAATGCTCAGACCGACAAACCCCGATCGTTCGGGGCCATTGGGAGGGACAGATTTTTCGACGCACAGCACAACGTGGAATGGGCGGAAAATGGGAACAGAGATGTGTATTAGTGAGGAGGATGAGTGTATCGACGACTTTATTTTGCCCCGAGTCCGTTTCGGTCGTTGGCTAGCCATCAAGTTCGATTACGAATTGTTGGTTTCCCCATTGCCACCGCTGTCGTTCAACGTTGGTGCGGTAATGCCAGCGACAAAACACGACGGAAGGCAACATCATCGTCAGGTTCTGTGTCTGTACCATCAGGGTTAAGCTGTTAAAGGTGCCCGTACAACAACGACAACGACGACGACGGATGCCGCCGGATCGGTGTCCTTCTCGCCCTCTTTCTCTCTCGCTCTCACCCGTTTGTGCAAGGGAGCAATAATGGGCTCTACCGTCACTACTATGTATCACACGGAATGTGCAATGTTCGCCCCGTATTCGTATGTATTCTCTCTGTGGGTGCCCTTTTTTTTGCTCCATTCCACCCATCGCACTGCTGGAACGAACACGTTCCAGTGCTCGTCTGCTCTTGAGGTTCTTCTTCGTCCGTGTGGTTCCTCCTCGGATGAAACCACCCACGAATCGGCCACTACGGCCATCTGCGTGTGGGAGATACAGTTCTTTTTTGTGTCGTTTGTTTGCTTGCTTCGTTTCTTTCCCCTTTTCCACTCATCCAACAAAGGTTCAACAGGGATCTCGACCTCGACGATGGAAGCGAATGGTGAAGGTCGACCGGTGGAGCAAGTAGGGTTAGGAGGTGGTTCGATTTTTGAATGTCATACATAAAGCCAACCTTGGGCGACACTCTACAGTGGTTGACGAATTCTTTCGAGAGGTTAGAGGTGAGAGTTTAGTGGTTGGTTTTACATTATGATAACGCTACATCACAAACTATATATGCTGTAGAAAGCAAAACCATAATACAGAGTTTGAAGCTTACACTTTTAGAATAGATAGTTTGGAGAATGTGATACCTTGAAGTTGTTGAACTTAGTTATTAGTCACATTCTTTTTTCATTGATTTTCATTTGTTATCTTTTTTATTCCTTGTCTTTTTATGTTGACTGTTATTTTCCCATTACTGCAATACATTCCATTAATTTACTTTATTTTATTTTATCAAATTTACTCGCTTACTTTACTTCACCACCAGCAGAGGTGTATTGCCTTGGTACGAAACTTCCCGTAAAGGTTAATGTGGCACTTATCCGTTTAGGAACGGTGTTTGGAAAAATCGCTGTGTTTATGTTGTTTTTTTTTTGTTGTATCCTTTAACGTTATCCTTTGCATCCAGCCAACCCACAGAGGACGGCCCACAGACCCATTTCACCCACCAACGGCAACGTTTTTGCAAATCGATTTAGCCACCCGTTTTAGCCAGCACGGCGTACCTTTTTGGACCAAGAACAGTAACAACAGCAAGAATGAAAACCGAGCTGGCACTCACCTCATAAAAATCCTTCCTGCAAACGCCCTCCGGCCCCGTGTCGGCTGCGTAGGTACGCAGCGTGCTATACCGGATATTCAGATGTGTCAAACGGATCAAACAGTGGGGTACTGGGGAGGTGAAATGGTCCGGAGTGGCTCCAGTGCGTGTGGGTGTGGGAATGATGGAGATTCGGGTATTGGAAAGAGGAAATGGGTTTCACAAGCGAAGGATGACGAGGACGGGAAAATATTACAAATGTATGCCACGGCAACGGATGGTGTTGCGAGTGTGTGTGAGTGTGTATGTGGTTGGGAGTCGAGGTCCTCTCTGCAGTGGTTAGTGAGCGTACGGGTACATCAAAAAGGGATGTTTTTCGGGAGGGTGGATGATGTCTCTTTCGCTCCTGGTTTGCGAGAGAATCTGACTTCGGTAAATAAACCGGTGTACCTTGGGTCATGCTTTCGACTGTCGATTCACTCGCTTGCCGTGTTCATTTTCTGGCGAGGCGCGTAGAGCGGACAACGGAAGGACGGATGTGGCTGTGTGTGTTTGTGTGTGAGGATATCTATGTACGGTTTCGGGATGCCTGTATACGCATGTAGGAGAGGAGTCGAGAAACGATAGAATCATTTCATGGTTTCGCAATGCTACTGGAGAATCCTATGCTGCCCCACTTGATGGTGGACGGTTGTGGTCAACATACTCGAGAGAAGGGGAAGGAGACGAAAAAGGAATGAATGCAGATCATGTTGGCGGTGTACTCATTGTTCGGCTGTGTGTTTGGCTACCATCTGCCATTGTCCGTGGTGGAGAAGCGTTCCGATGGTAGTGAAGGACTACAGGCATCAGGACATGTCCCTTTCCCCTAGCAGCTTATCACCGAAGCGCAGGTTTACCGGTCGAGGATGAGGTGTAATCCGTGCCGAAGGTTGGTGCAAGTGTGCGAGTGTGTTTATATACGTTCGATCGGGCGATCGAATCAATTATCATTAATTCATTTCGAGTGGAGATATCGGCACACAACCTCGGGATGAAATGGCCCGCAGGAGTTACCGGGGATGAAGCACACGCAGTAGATGAATGTTGGGGTGTGGGGCGATGAATTGGTACTATAAATATTATTGGCAATAGTGTTGTGCTTCTAGCAGCCCATGTACGGGGGTTCCTTTGTTTGCTGACTTATTGGCACAAATATTTTGCGAATCAATGGCATCGGCTTGCTGGCTACAATGGATGGCCACGCGGTTGCCACATTGGTTGTGTGTCAACCCATTTTGTTGTCATTGGATTGAACCACTTTCACCAGGTTCTTAGGAATTGGAACGCGCTTTGCTTAAGAAATAATTAGCACTTTACGATGTGTCTGTGCTTCTGAGAACACTTGGAAACAAAGTAAGTAATCAAGACGCTTCGTTAAAATTGGGGTGTATTTTGTTCAAAAACCTGCTAATTTCTGCACGTAAAACTTCGAACAGGGGAAAACTAGCTTCATTTCGAGTTGAAGCTTCGTCACCATGAAGAAGCTTATTTCTCCTCCTTTCATCATCGGAGGGATGGTTTTACCCCGCATGACCCGATCGGTTGAATTTCCTTCATCAGAGCTTTCCGGGCTTCAAACTTCAGCCCCAAAAATATGCTACGAAGCGTGGAAAAAATCATCCCAGCAGCCACCAGTACCGGCTGTGCGCCTGGTAGTGGAAGTTTACCCTTCGGCGGAGTACGATCGAACGAAGCTGCCGAAGATGGGGATGCATGCCCCTTTTGCCCGGTACCGAGAGAAACCAAGGGTTCGGGTTTTGTCCGTGCGGGAGAGTGTCTTTTCCTGTCCGCCTTGGGAGTGTGTGAGCTTTTTTACTCGTTTGCTCACCGAGAGCCTTGTAGCGTTTCGTTAAGAGCGTCGGGGAAAATGTGTCTTAGTTTTGATTGTTTTTATCCATTCGATGGCAAAATTGTGACAATGACTACGTTTCACTGAGTATTGTGAGTGTTTGTACGTTTTGAAAAGACTTAATGTAGCGAGGGAGTAGCCCCTGTTGTGCAGTAGCATTTCGTCATCATACTGTTGTGATAATGATAATCGTTTAAAATCAATTAGACTCAAACAGCATAGGACGCTCACTGTCGTCTTGAAAGCAAAGGCGCATTCTTAATGTAAAGCTTCTAAGAGAGACATGACACGTTTTTTAGATAAAGTTGTAACCAATTACGAGGTAATTTCAACTCACAAACTGCATAATTATATCCCTTCCGTAAAGCGCTATGTATACAACGAGACTCTATTCACTTACATACAAAAAAATTACAGATATGTTAACTTTATTAGAAAATTTCATTGCTCAACTGCTCCTTGAATGAAATTGAATTATTTTCCTATAGCAAACTAATATTCAATCTACCGTCTTGTTTAAAAGCGGCCTAGTGTACTCTTATCTAATGAACAAAAATGTGATAGAAAAGCCATCATTGAAGCGGGAAAAGACAAAACAATCAAAGACAAGTACAAGTTCAGCAATATAACAAACTGTAAACAGATGCAGGTGCAACTGTACAGCTCGGTGGCACATTGTGTAAATGTGCATCATTGCTTCAAGACAAACCATGATAAATGTATCAAGCATCCTTCGTTTGCCTACGGCGAACTGCCTGCCACTGCATTTGCGTTGGATTTTACGCATAATATTAGCACCGGAATGGGTGACAGAACAGCACAGCAGGGTGAAAGGGGAGTTTGTTTAAATTTATTGGAAAATTCTAACCATGTTTGAGGTGGCTGGGAGGTTTGAGAGATTGTTACACATTTCGGCCTTTGTGCAGTACCGATGCCGGAGACCGAGTCGAATCGAGTTTCACACTAATGCAAGTGGGTGGAATATGTCTCGTCTGTTCATGATTTCGTTTTTAACCATACCCTGGCTGGCTGGTTCGATCATCCATCGATGCCGTTGGCTATGGTTTGCCAGAAGCATGTTGCCGAGCATGAAGCCAATATGTGTTGATGTTAAAGTTATGGGAAATAATGCAACGAAGGAACGGATATGCGTGCGATATGGTGAAGGAGGGAGGAAGGGAGGGTTTGACGTTCACTTGCTACGGTGCAACGTTTGGTACGAAGTTATGATGTTTGTATCGATACTGTCAGTACGAGCGTTAGATGTGTACTTGAAAGAGAAAAAGATAGAGTGAGAAAATACAAGAGTAGCAGCTAGTGCAATAGAGAGGGGGAGAGAGAGAAAGCGAGATAGTAACAAACGTTGCAGGCTGGACGGATATTTTACTGCCTTTGTACGCTTTGGTACGCCCAAGTGTGGAGGGTGCAACGTGGATAATGGGAGAGAGGTGTGTGCATGTGTGTATGAGCATGTGTGTGGAACGGACCCGATACTGGCATCGATGAACTGATGTAGCATGTTCAGGACTTCCATATGTGCGAAACGATGCCATTCTGAAGCGGACCACCATCACCACCTTGCTGCAGTTGCAGTTGCACCTTGCGGCTACTGCAGGAGTGCGAATACTCGTCTCTCGCAACACACCGTCCACCCGGTTTCCTGTTACGCTTCCCGTTTGCCTAACATTTATAATAAATGGAGGAAATTTATGCATTTCGATCCCAAAACCGTACTCGGAAACAATTGCCACACATACACACGTGAGGAGAGAAGGCGTGTGTGTCAGGGAAGGCGTTAGTGTTCGGACAAAATGCGGAATGCGGAAAATTGTGCACGGGTACGTACAAAACAAAGGTGGTAACAGATGCTGCTACTGTTGTTGGTTTCGTACTATTTACGAGCAGGGACCTCTAATCTGTTGTTGGTGTAGGCATCCATCCCGTTTGCTCGTGTCCTAAGAAACCAAGCGGTAAGCGCATCATGAGCCAGTCTTCTTGTTGTACCAATCTTTGATGGCCTTGCACCTCACTCCTCTATGAACAAGCGCCCCCCCCCCTCTCCCACCCCACGGGTTACTCCACGGCCTATGCAAATCGTATCAAATCGAGGGCATTGAATAGTTGTTGGGGCGTTAAATAACCGTTAAAGCTACTGATTCCGGAAAATGGAAAGCATACAGAAGCGTGTGGAGGCTCCGTTTCGATTTTGGTTCGCTCAAACGGCTAGCTGATTTATTGGCTGTTGATTTGGATGCGGATTAGGATGTGCTGGAATGATGAGGATGAAAGAAAGAGAGAGAGAGAGAGAGAAAGAAAGAGAGAGAGAGAGAGAGAAAGAAAGAGAGAGAGAGAGAGAAAGAAAGAGAGAGAGAGAGATAAAGTTTGAGGGAGGAGAAGGTTTGTGAATCTTTGTGAATTAAAGTGATTTCCACTAGCATCAAACATGGTACAAATT
>KB693968.1:0-12401 GCA_000349165.1 Anopheles christyi | reverse complement strand
CTTTCAAAACATTAAAGAATAGCCAGTTCGTCGCTTGCTTAGCACTTCCCTCGTGCCCTCTCAAACACACACACACAAACACGCCGTAAAGAAAACCAACCACTCATTGCGCAGAAGCCCACTTGAAATGAAATTCGAAAAGCCTGTATAGCCTGTGTTCAGTTTTGCACCTTCGGCAAACATCACAACATAACATCACATGCCCCAACAGAGCAGCAGCAACAAACACAGGCAACGGCAGCATAAAGTTCGTGTTGCTTGTCTGCAACCTTCAACCCGACACGCCAGCAAGAGAACCGCGTACCGTTAACGGTTTCTATCGCATTTTTTCGATTACGGTTCACTGGACTCTTGGGCTGTGAAACAAGAGCATAAAATATGCTGGCAACTGGCTCCAACACAGCACAGCGCCCGTTGTGGTTGCATGCTTGTATGGGTGTTTTATACCGTACCAGACCAAACACGAAAATTGCCCTATTTATTCACCTTCGTTTCAACGGGTGATTTTTGTTTATATGTCCCCACCCCCCCATCTCCAAACGGCTCCTTGGACCCATGGAGGAACATTCTGTACCGGGTACACTGTGCTGGTACATTTAATTCACAACATGCTCCAATGGGATGTTAAACCGCATCCCGATACATACTGACTTCCTCGTACCGGACACGGTTAGCGCATGTTGTGGTTTCCATTTGCGACTCACGAAGTCCATTGATTGTGGAAGAAAGTGGATTGAAAGGAGCAGTTATGATGTTTTTCGAACCAAACTTTATTCAAATCGATTTTTCTGTACGAAGCAGTTTAGTGGAGCTTCGGTGGACACGCTGTGCCAATCTATTGGCATAGAGAACAAAATGTATATGCTAGTAGAATATTGAAATATACTCAAATATATTGAGTCTAGTAGGAAGGAAAAAGTAAGGCCAGGAAACGAAGGATCGATTTTATTTCCAATTACAATACGAAAACGTCATTCATTGGGTGCAAGAAACGAAACGGAAAATGAAGCCCCTTTTATGTTAGCCAGAACACAAAGTTCTAATACTATTTAGGTGTTCCGGCAAGTAATTGTTTTACCTTATTATTGAGTTGAGCTGTTTCAGAATGAATTTATCGTTTCCATACACTGCTTTTGTACGGCACTCCGTAACTACAGCTGTATTAAGACTCGATCATGAGAACTCCAGTACTTTCCTTACCGTTGACTTTACCGAATTCCATTGACTTCCATCGAACACGTTTTGTCGTTTTCAGTGTTTCGGTTCCGTCAAATCACAACAAATCAAAAACTAGTCAGCATTCGATCTGCCGACTGCTCAACGTGATCCACGCTCAGGTTCAACAAAAACAAATGCAATTTGATAAAAATATTTTCATGGAAATCTAAACTGATTTGTTAAATTCTACATTGTTTGAATGAAGTGATTTTCATTATATGAAATTATTTAAATGAGTATTCTTATTCACCCGTAAAATTGACGGGTGCTCGTAGAGACAGGTTTATGAGCAACACCCGTTAACCTAGTGTTAAAAACGATTTATTATATGAAGTCATCGGAGTCGTGTTACAACAAGAAGCACTTTATAACTTGTTTTTTTTCTTCTTTTATTTTATTGATTTTATTTACCGTTCTTAACTTACGAGCGCACATATTAATTATTTCCTTTCCATTTAGCTTGCGGTTCTTCTTCGCCTTAATGCACTCTTTCTCAATTACACTACAATGATATTTTCACACTTTTTCAACACAAGTGTCAAGTAAGAGCAAGAACCTTAATACACGACATGCAAACATATCCATTCGTTGACTTCTTTTTTTTTCACTATTTCTGCTTTTTTCCGTTTTGCTGTGTAGTTTATGCCCATTTCGTGCACCGTTTTCCCATTATTCTGCTTTATTTTATTCTCTTTTTTGTTTTGTTTTGCACTATTCCATTTCTGTACATCATTGTTACTTCTTTTTTAGCGAAAAAAAGTACATTAAATTGATTAAAACAAACTTATCATCGAGGTGATAAACGGCGCAAGTTAGGAAACTAAGCTTACGAAACAAACGGTACACAATTTCGCATCTTGCACTCCATCATTTCGAGGGTGTCTCTTATCTTATGGCATGATGTTTTGTTTTTCCTTAATGTTGTTGTTTTACTTCACTGGGTGGGGGCAGCGGTTTTCTCAGCAAGCATTTATTAGGCCAATTTTATATGGATGTCCGTATCCTGCTTAAGCGCTTCGAATCTGCCATTGCCTTCAACAAGTAATTCCTTACCATTTTAGGTTTTTCTTCTTTAAATCAGGACAGTCGAAAATAAGTATTTCATTTATTTCACTTGAGATCATTGAGATGTACGTGTTTGGAGGTGGTGCCCTGTGTACGCACATGGCACAGACGTTATGAACTATGGGTGTGTGTCTGTATAGGAGATGTCGGTATGCGGATGATGGGGGTGAAAATGAAGGAAGATTTAATTAAACCGCACTTTCTTGTACACGAAACAGGACTCGTGTAAGTTACCGTTTGTCTTTAATGCATAGTTTTGCAGACGACACGAGTGCGGAGAGCATTTCTCTCTATAATAACATTCGCTTTCATTTATGTTCTAACATGCGCTACAGCTACTACATACACTACAGTCTCGCAAATGTCGCGTACCTTAAGAATAGCTTTATCGACGCTAAGGATCCAACTGTTCGTGTCAACTATTGCGATGAAATAATGTGTGATGGACGTGGGTTAAACGAAGAAGTAGTTAGCACACTTCGAGTGTTTCATTTAAAACAAAACGAATACAACCTGCGCAGCGATGTACAATAGCAGTTGAGCATTTCTTTTTTGAGATGTTTGTAATCATTCCTCTCATCATTGCACTAAGAGCTATGTTTCGCTGGAGTGTATTGTTTGTCTGCCGTAACTATCGATTCGCTTAAGTGACACACTGAATATAGCGTCAGGTTAGCCGTTTGTCTTCTCTTCAATTCAATATATATATTATAGTCGAATTTGTTCACTTTCTTAATTCTTGTACAAACACTTAAACACACGTATCATTCTATCATTCTGAAACAATCGTTGGAAACATTCTGCAATTTAAGTAAGACTGTTACTATGTGCATTACATCCTTCCTCGTTGGTAAATTTACTTTTCTTTTTTGCTTTACTCGGGTCGGTGTGTTTTTTGATAATCTGATAATGCATCGTATTTGTTTCGTTATTTAGGCATGATTGTTTGTCAATATTAGCATTTTTCTTTAAACTAACGGCAATGTTAAAGTTTTATTCCGACCGTGTATTGCATTGCAAGTACCAGCTGCTCTAATCTTGTTATGCTTTTGTTTTGTCTTCCCCTTTTGATTTCTTTCTTCTTGTAAATGTTCTACTTGACGTAGGGTGTTAAGACATGAGTGTTTTTGTTTTGTTTCCTATCAACTCCCATTTCCCCGTTTTTTTTTAAATTGTAATCCAGCCACATTCCGGAATCCTTTAATCTAAGTGAGCAAAATATAGGTTCAACATGTGGCTGATGCTTTCATGTTTTGAGTAGATTTGATTAAATCGTCTTCTTTTATGTTTTCTATCATATTGATTTTAATACACGTAAAGGACCAGTTTTTCTTTGTACGCTTTTATGCTAATGAATCATTGCGCTGGTCTAATATTTACAAGTAACTGTTCGCTTGTTTTTTTTTTTTTTGTTCTACATTATTCCGAACGATTTGCTACACACCTTTAGCAATGTGTTAATGTTGATTGTTTCGCTTATGGGATGTAGTATACTGTCTAAAAAGTAGCTCCTTTTCCAAATAATTCACACCATACAGATGCAAAACACACACACACACATTCGTAAACATAATTCAAGGCACGAAGCACGCACAAACAGGCACACATGCACACAGATGAGGAGAATCATTTTGCTAAAATACAATCGAACACGACACTTACTAGTTAGCTAGTTCGAACATATTTTCCAGTTGCCAGTAATGAGGCTTCTTCGTTCGTTTTTTTTTTTCTAAATCCCGTTGACCATGTGTGTTAGGCATTTTCGAACCAACATTCGGGGCGAAATAATTTCCGTCATGCTTGAATCTTGTCTCTGAAAAGGCTTCTGTGTGAAGTCGAATAGAATTATGTATATCGTGAAAAATAAGGCGCATTTCTGTTGCATTTTTCCGGCTTGCACATATACTTAAACGTCTAATAAAAAGAACAAAGGCATTTATGCTAAAGGCCTTCCTTTCTACTATCTAAAAGCTGTTTGTTGTCGTACATCTTTACTTTATTTTCTTTATCCGAGCAAGGCATAACCGTTGTAATCGCATTGCACTTGCGGTGGCACAATTTTTAAGGCAGAAAATAAAATGTCTATTCATTTGATTTTAAAATATAATATATGCTTAACATCCATTATCGGTTCCAAGCTGTTCGAGGCACTACAACGTCAACATTGATTTTTTAACTAAAAGGCAATGAATCCGGTTTAATCTTACCTGCTTTCTACTAATGAAAGCAATGCACAAAGTAACGTTTTAACGCGTCACCATTTATTGGGCACATAGTGTTGGGAACATGGCTGAGAAGAGCCAATCGAGCAAATATTATGAAACTTTTCTTTAAACACTTTCACCACATTCAATGCTACGGAAAGTAAATGTTTAGTTTGGTGTGCAGAAATACTGAAACATCTTGCATCTTATTTGTATTTTTTTCCTCCCGCTTTTCATCGTGCACTATCAACTGCGTGAGTGCTAAGCTTAGTGTTGGCATGTAAATGTGTTGAGCTCGTTTGAAAGATTGAATCTTCTGTCGAGCACAACCGGAAGCACAAGCAATAATAAAACATAAACATCAATATAAAAAGCATACATCTTTCGTACCTCTCGCTAATAAATCTCTATAATCTGTCATAATAAACCGAATATAAACTGAGCTATATGAAACACGTCAATTTCACTAGCAATTGCATAAACTTTCCTACCAAAATAAAGAAGAAGTTATATAACGAAAAACACGCATATACACGGTAAGAGCAGAATTTGTTGCACTTCACTTATAGTACATGAAAACCGTAGTTCCATACAGTGCACGGGTTTGTCGAGTTGGTTTCCTATACCGTTTTGTAAACAATAGATTGCATCTTGCAGTTCCTAAAAAATATACATTCATCGTAGTTGCACGTTTGTTTAATGGCATCAGAATAATCATATCACGTTAAAAAATCGTATCCTTCGTGGTAGAACTCGCCGTCGGATTGTGATCTACTAGCCCTGACTTTCGGGAACATATAAATTGCACTCGCCGCTAGGACTTATCGCACACACGGTTTGTGCAACCTAATTGAAGGCCCACTCACAGACACCGTTTGCTGCTGAGCGTTATGTTTGTGTACTTACATTCTCAAAATCAGGCTATATAACCTATCTTTCGAAAGCTGTGCATGACACATCTTTGTCGAATAGTTTGACGGTGTGTGTTGCTGTTTCGCTCTTTACAGGGATAATAACATCCCACCAGGTACTGCAGTCTTTGTATGACAAAAGAAGCAAATGCCACAATGACATGGATTACAGTAGGTAGTAAAAGGATTTGTTAGACTGCAAACATAAATTTATCCTTCCGGTGCATCGAACGAAACAGTGTGTGCAACATTATTGCACGTTGCTGTACAGCATTTGCATGCAGCAGTATAACAACAACAACCGTAGGCGTCCTGTAATACGATCAGAATCGACGCTTTGTCGTTCTAGCAGGATTGCGCATCCCAAATAAAATGTAACCTGATACTATTCTTCCCTTACGTTAGTTTTTCTTTTTGACGCATTAAAAAGTAAATCTTTATCGCGTACGAAACTAAGCAGCAACTTATACCTCTAATCTGTCATCTGCTTAAATGTCGAGCGATTTAAAATAACGATTAAAACATATAAAGAAACTTATCAACAAAAACTCTAAACGCTAGTTGATTGCGTACATTACATCGTATTGTTTCTAGCATCGAAATCATTCTACACAAATTAACAGACACAGAGTGCGTTGTGTTTTGGATGCCGAGTCCGTCATATACTAAGAGAAACCAAATGTTCAAGTGTTCTCTTTTTCCACCATTTCTTGTGCTTAGCGGTTTTCGATGTTAATAGATTGCTCTGGCTCAGGATTGTTGAAATCTTCCTGTTTCTTTTATAATGGCATTGTCCAGTTACTTCACCTTAAATCTTTACAATAGTTATGTTGCTATTAAGTTACTAGGCTGATACTAGCAACAGTTATTTATTCGGCTCGGCGAGCATCGCATTAGTCTACTTGCTTTTCCATCGAACTAAACACTGTTAGTGCCAAAGTCTTTCTTGCGACCAGCGTACCACCTTACGACACCGAACTGATTGCATTGTGAGGAGATCCCATCTGCATCAACACTTTGTCTAGCCACTGCAGTGGACCGTGCAGGTGAATTTCGATCCAGCACGGCGTCGAGGTCACATCCTGCCTGTGATACTCCGCACCCCACCCCTTAACGAAGCTCATGCGTATCGTGCACATCTTGGTGAGTTCGTACACCGCCTCAAAGCCGTGGTTGACCGACTGTGACAGCAGCTGGGCGAACTCCTGATTGTTGAAGATCTTCAGCGAGCAACCGGGTGGTATTTTACACACCGTGCTCGGATGGAACCCATGGTGATGGTTGCAGTTGCGGCTCTGCACAAAGATGGCCGAATCGGACAGACACTCCGCGTACACTTCACCCCCCACGTAGTACAGATGCACACCCTTGCCGATGTGACGCCGGGTGTTTTCGATCGTACTGTTACGATTTACGTTGCTCAGCTGTCCGAGGCAGAAGCGGTCCGAGTTGTTGGACGGATTCGTAAAACCGTCCACGATGATCGAAGTGTTGGTGCAGTGAAACACTTCACCCACGCGGCAATTCAGCTCATAGTACGCTATGCTCGCCCAGTACGGTGGTTCCTGATAGCTTACCGGGGCCACCTCACCGTGCATCTGGTTCGTGTCCATCTGATTACCGTCCTGTCCGCCGCTTACCGTATTGCCCTCCTCCGGTGGACTGTATGCTGGCGGTGGCGTCTCCGGCAGTGCCCCGTACGGGCTCTGCGGATTGGAACTGATCGGGCCCGGGCTTGAAATGGAGGACATTGGACTGTTGGGGCCCATGTGCGAGGAAATGGGTGAGTTTGGGCCACCGCCTGCTCCACCCCCATTACCTCCATTTCCACCGCCACCGCCACCGCCAGCGCCGCCCCCACCACCTCCACCTCCACCGCCCATGTGCGAATTATTGAAGCCCGTGTTTGAGTAGTTCACGTTGTGCGGCATGTTCGGTTCGTTCATCTGGTGGAATGGCAGCAGCGAGTGACCCGGAGCGAACTCCGAGTGGCGTGGTACCAGAACAGGCGGCAGCACAGGGCTCTCGACGCGCTTGTAGTGGTACGGGTTAATGCAAACCTCCTTTTGCTTCGCGCTAAACGGATACTGACACGTTTCGATCGGTTTTAGCTCATGGTGGCTCTGAAGATCGGGCCAGCGCCAAACGCGGCAGTAGATAACGTGCGGCAATCCTTTCCTGTGAGAAACCTATGAAAAAGTAAAAGTCGCAGAAGTGTTAGCATTTGTACAAAATGGTTCAATTGAAAATTATTTAGCATCTTTTGCTGTGTTACCTGTAGCCGTCCATCGAGCGATCGCGGTATGGTAACGCACTTTGATGGCTGTCCCGGACAGGATAGGGCACGCTCGAGCTCCTCGATAGCGCCCTTTCGCTTTTTGAGTTTCTTCACCAAGCTGTCCACAGCCTTTTCGGCCCATTTTTCCTCCTCGTCGCCCTGCTTCCAGCCGAGCAGCTTCTTCACCGCAGGGCTGGTAAAGGAAAACAGGCTATTCAGGCTCGACATCGTGCTACTGCTCGAGGATTCCACATCGTCGGTGTCCATTGTGAAGTAGTAATCTGCAAATTAAGAGTAAAAGAAGAAAACTTCGTTTTACTAAATAAAACACTTGTGAATATATTTTAAATAAATTGTAAATTTCAACGATGCCCGAAACTAAAAAACCGAACAATTAAATTCCAATCAAGTCGAATCTGGTTTTTTTGTTGTAATTTTATGTTTATTCATTTCAAGGCTGTTTTTCCTCATGCTCTAATTAAACCCCAAAAAATCAATCCATCATCCCGATACATTGTTTTAGAAAAAAATAGTACATTCTATGATATTCAACTATTTTATTCAAACAGTTAAGGTATTAATATTGAAATTTGAATTGATACAAAGCGATAGCATAACGATGTCACGTGAAATGTACCTGCAAAGGCCAGGGTTACACAACCGCCATCCAACCGTTTTAATCAGTCCACTAATTGACAGAAACAGGCATGCTTTTTCATTCGTTATGTCCGATGCTTGTCAAAACATGACACATGCACGGCTAGCTCCAACCTCTGCTCCGATGCAACTGCACCAATCACATCAAAATTAATGGCAGGCGTCGGGAATCGCTTCCTTTGCACGATAGGAAAGATGTTCTCCCAATACCGACAACGATTCAACACACCGTACCGTCCGTATGTTATCAAGAGAAGCGGTTTGGTAGTTTGTTTTGCAAAAAAAAAAAGGAAGAAAGAAAGAAAATACAATGCGCACGACGACGCGAAGATGCAGTGATTGCATTCGCCTTGTGCTTCTAGATTCATTCACTGTGCGCACATAACGAGCCACACTCTAAACGCTATCGATAATCCCCTCAGTGCCGGTGTATAATAAAGAGTCAATGGTCAATCACAAACGGCACACACATCCGCTGCGTGAAATGATGCTGTTGCTCCTGCGGCCCACCCGATACATGCCAAATGCTCTCCCCGAGTTGCAATCGCAGTAGATTGCGAACGGCGTAAAACGGGCGGCTAATAACAAGATTGTTGTTTATTTGTTTGGTTGGGATTATGGAGGGGAAAAAACTAATTGAATATAAATAAAAATCACGCCTTCGGGCAGCGCGAGAAATGCAGTCGTGTTTTGCAACGGAATGCAACGATGAAAGCATGTTGGAAAGATTGCTCCGACGCAAGTGTGCGGTATAATATGATATTGATAAACTAAAATCAAATAAAATAAAACGAAGAACATGTCCATAGTGAGATTGATTTTTACATTTATATTTATATAGTCATTTTTCAAGCGTCTTTCGAGAGGATTAATACAGATAATTCGGTAAAAAAGAATTGTAATTTTTAGACAATTGTATAGGTTATGAATCATATGCAAATAAAGAAAGGAAAAGTTATTTATGAATCACAAGATATATGAGAGATTAGACAGCCATAAATCAGCAACGAATCAAGTAAATTTTGAGATATGTATATTTATGTTGATAGAGTATACAGTTTAAATTACAACAAACTGGATTCAACGTCGTATCATGAATATATCGTTTCAATGAACTTTGCACGATCGTTCTTTACGTATGGCAAAAAGGTGCATCGTTGTACGTAGCCCGCCAACAACAGGCAAACTCTAAACAGACAACATTTTTGTTTGAATGGCGATAAAATGTGTATCGATCAAAACACGAATCCCCTCCCTTCTCTCTCTGTCTCTATTTGCATCTGATCGAACGAAAGCGACAATTCTTCGCTATCTTCCGCGAACGATCGAGCGCGAGTAGGGCAGAGCAAACAAAAACGATAGAAAAAGAAAATATTAAACATAAATTAGGTCGTAACTCGCACTTTGTCCGCTCTTTTTTTTTTTTTTTCTCTAGGGGGTGCAATGCAATTACGCAATATGTGGCACCGACCCACCCACCCACCTGAGGGAGAGAAGAAAGCTTTGTGCTATTTATCTTATCGCAAAAACCGACGCCTTTGAGTTGGTTGATGCATGATTTTTGTTTTACTTTTTTTCTGTACGATTGCTTCTATCAAAAACAGGGTGTGTTTTGCTATATCAGCTTGAGATGCCTTGAAAGTACTTTGTAGAATGACTTACAGCACCTAAACGATACAGGTTAATGCATAATAAAGTATTTAGACAACTTTAACATAAAGGACAAGGACTAGCTGTTTAACATAAAGGACATTTAGAGGAAAGTACAATGTCACAGCCGATTCAATCTTTCACAGACACACACCTTGCAGCCGGAAGGACAAAACCTGTATCGTAAAGTTTGTGATTAAACTATTAACAATCATGCGCAATTATCGAGCGCTGCTCGGTGTCTTAATGTGCGCGTCCGAATGCAACTTAATTGCTGGACCAGAGCATTTCAGGTGACAAATTTGTTGCAAACGAAGCCGTGTGTACCCTTTTTTTCAAGATGTTTTACCATTAGCAGTGTACCTGTACGCACAAGGCTTGGGCTTAGTTGAGTAATTATTGGCTTAAGAGGGTTAATATGAGTACGCGCGCACGCCCGACTTATACACACACATACTCCTCTTTTAAGGTTTGCTTTCTTCTCTGTCTCTCTAATTACATTTCAAGTTGCCACGCGTTATGCTGTGATTAAACAGTTATCATTACATTAATAACACGCTGGGTGGGTAAAAGCGTGCACACACTTAGTTGCTCAACAACATTTATACATTAACCGTAGCATTTTAACTGACATTGCAAAATGTGTTTGTTATGTTGGAATGAAGATTTAAATACTAAAAAAAAAAGGTAAAGGAGAAAGTCTTTGAACACTATTTCTTGTAAATGTCTTTTTACACCGTACGTGTGAACTTTGTGGGCAGTTCAAATGCGCGTAACAGCACACGCGTGCTAAAAAGCATTGGACATGTTACCCCAGCCCTTTCGAGGCGTGTGAAGGGTTGTAAAATATCGATTAATAACTCGTTCTCTGGCCGGCGTTACGATCCAGGTGGTGCCAGCCAGAGCAAAAGCACTCAAAAACTCGCACCAACATACGAAGGAACAGGTGTGCGGAACCAAACGCGTTCTGCCACCTTACACCCCCCCTTGCCCCCCTCCTCCTCCCCCTTTGGCCACGGCGAGCGAACAACCATTAATTCATGTTTATTGCACTGACGGACAGATTAAAACGCCACTTTGTTTTTTGCACTCTCCTTTGCTACTAATCTGCTCGATCAGCAATAAAACACCCCAGAAGCAATGCAGCGCGCACACACACAGTCTTTCTTGCGTAGATGCACTCTTCGATACAGACCCGAGACGAAAAAGTGCGTTTGCGTTGCGCTACAAAGCTTTGACGAAGCTGAGCCAACAAGTTATCGGTAGCGAGAAGTCAGTGATTGCTATTTTGTAATATTAATTTCAATTATTTTTAGAAGATTCAATGCGTTTCATGTAAAATAAATGCAAACATGATTTTAGAACCAGATATCTTAAAAATCTATAAAACCGTATCTCATAACTTTGAAAGCTACACAACGTCTTTTCTGATCAAACGATCAAGCGCTATGCAAAAGTACAGATCTATCGATAGATCAAGAAAATTTATGTTCGACCTGCAGCCTAAAAGCGCATTAAACAAAGCAGTGCATTAGAAGCGCAATGTCCGAGACGTCGACAACAAACACGTAGGTGTCTGCGTACGTGTGTGTACTAGTTTTGTTCTCCGTTTTGTACTGTTTGTTTTTTGCGCTTTCGTGTTGTCCTATGGCAACCAGGGGACATGAAACAAGCTATGTCATAAATATCAACACATCGGGACACACGTCCCTTCTTCGAGCAGAGAGTTGCCTGGTGCATAAATTTCGTTAGGAAAGGACACAAATCTGTACTGTTCGATGTGGGCTGCTGAAAGATTTTGCTGCGGATAAACCATGTTGGGGGTTGCACTATAGCAATAAAAACAAAACACTGTACACGCTCAATGTTCCGATGCTTTGTGGTACAATAACAATGTACTTTAAATCAAGCAATACCATTAATACTAGAAACTACTCTAAATTTGACTTGAAGACGATTGTTTAAAGCTTGCTCATGTGTAAAACTGTTCTTCAGATACTTATAATAACACAAAAAAACTAACCATTGCCGTAATTCGCCATTTCTGCCCCCGACGGTGTGTTATAATCCAGTGAATGAAGCATCGAAATTGCACAATATTGCACCACACCACTAAGACGTTTTACCAAGAAATTGTACTTCTTTTTACTTGTTGCCAGCAACTCTCAAAATCACAATACAATCACATAACTGAACGTCAACTACTGAACAACATAAGATTGCTATTTTCTCTCAATCGAAGCATACAAAACCAAAGACATGCACATACACACACACACACACACACACACACACACTACTACCAAGTTCAATTGCTGCTACGGGGCTAAAAAAAAACATGTAAAGAGTAAAACGAGATGGTTTAGATTGTCGATCGGTACCGATTATTATCACTTTTAACACCTTTCCCACTACAGT
>KB693957.1:0-12421 GCA_000349165.1 Anopheles christyi | reverse complement strand
ACTCGGCCAACTCGTGCGTATGGTGGCGCGGTTTGGCCTAGATTACGGCAGCAAATAATGCATAGGACGTGAGTGGCGAGTCAATGTATGGGCTCCCTGCAACGAGACGATGGTTTTTATTCTTTAGGGGGGAGGCGGATGGTAATGAGGCAAGGGAAGAATAAAGATACCGGTGTAAATAGTTTTAATATATTTGAATATTTATATGCAAAAGAAATTGTTTAAAAGAATATATCATAAGTATATTGGGTTAAATAAATTATCTTCCCCGAGCTAAAATCGTGAAAGTGTAATAGAAGAGAGTAAATAAATAAATAACTTAACATCATGCCACATTGAATTGGGTATAATCAAATAACTATGAAAGTAAAAATAAAATAAATTTTCACGAGTCAATTGAATCAAAATCAAAATGAAATAATCCTGATATTTAGAATATTTACTATGCTTGGACGATAGACAAAATTAAATATTCACCTACTCCAACAGCTCGAATCTTAGTACAAGTTAAATAAATATCCACTTACCCCTACAGTTACCCATTCAATAAAAACATTTGCCTGCCGGCTATCACAACTCCCTCATAAAAGCAGCACTGATTTCAATTATTCGAATGATTAAATAACAAAATTCCTTGCCGCAGCTTGCCCGTTGCCTGCTCGCGTGTAATAACCAGCAAATCTGCATAAGAATCATTCCTTTGTGCACTTCCCATATCCGCTGCACGCTCGATGCGACATTTGCACACCAAACAAAAGGCACTTCGGAACCAGTTTCCATTTCATTGACTTTTGCAAAACGCGCCATCACTGCCAACTGCGCCACACGGCTAGCAGCACTCAATTTATGTAACACTTTGCTCCTAATTAAAACTGACAAACGCTCTCGTTTTATTCCGATGCATCGGCTTTGGCATTCCAAGGCGATGTAGGCTTCCTTGCTCGATGTTCTATCAGATGCAGGATGCACTCAGCACAGCTGTGGTGAGGTGGGACGCTGCACTAACAAAAGGCATGAGATGAAAACCTTCGGCTCCCCTGGTTGATGTTATCTGATGCGATCGACACGTACACCGTCCGCATTCTCGATCGATCAACAATGCACTGGAAACGTTAGATTAATTGCAAAACAAAGCAGACGTACAGAAGCATGGAGAGGAAAGAAAAACAACCTGATACGGTCTATCAGAATACAGAAGTCGATTGCTTCTTGAGGCGGAAAATAAGGCATTTTTTCTAGTAGGCTGTACAAAAACTGCACCCAGTGATCGTTGCCATAAGAACAACTACAGGGAATCTTAATGAAGCAGTGTTCTACTAGCTGCTGGCACTGCTATAGGAAACAAACAGGTAAAGTCAATCAACTCGCTTTAATGTGGCCTTTCCATATTGTTCGGTGACGCACGGTTTCTCTCTTTTGCGGTCATTGAAATCTTTCGTATTTCATGAATGAATCAGATGACGGCACGACGGGGTGTACGCGCATTCGTACGCAGCTCGTTGAGATTGGGAAAGGGTTTTTGGGTGAAAATGTATAACCTCTCTTTCCTTCTCCTTTCATCTCATTGAAGCTTTTCCGGCGTATCGAAATACTTTTCAACACGCATAATTCCACTCAATTCGTTAGCTGATTTGGTGTTGTTTTGTTTTATTTTTTTCTCAACCTCACTCCCGTTGTTGTTTTCGGGAGGAAACTTTTCCAAGTGTTTCTTTCTCTTGAACGTGGTTGAATAGTGGTTTTATGTCACAATTGTTGTTTTTCTTTTCAGTTTCGGGCCAAAGCATTTTGCTTGCCTGCTTGTAGCTTCGATTGAGAGCAAATGGTGAGTGAGATTTGGAAGCGCGCGTAAGGTGAACGACCGCACGATCTTCACGCATTCGGATGGGATTGGTGGCTCAGTTTCGGATGGTCTAGTTTTTCCTTTACCGCGGCTGGGAGGTTGTTGAACTCCGAAGGCAACGGGTGTGTTTTCCTTCCTGCCCGAGTTCGGTTTGTTTTGGTACACTTTCGATACGATGCACGGGCGAGAGTGCGAGAAACGTGAGCACGCGGGAAAATTTAACGAGTTCCATGTGGAGTGCAGTATGTGGGTGAGTCAAGTGATAGGGATTTTCTCACACCTCATTTACCTTTATTTTAGTAAGCCGTAAAGGTGTAAGAATGGGTTGAATATGGTTTTTTGTATATTAATTTGGTTCGCGTCGAAGCTTCACACAAAAGTTGGAGTATTTCAAAATTGGTTATTAAAAAGTTGTGTTCTTGTATTATAACTCGTCTGTTCTGTTTTATTTATCAATAACTCATGTTTTTTTTTTTATAAATATAATGTTTAAACAAATTCTTTGAGAGTTAATTCTAACTCTTTGAACATTGCATGAAATGGAGAAAACTTCACTAATTGCTATAAATGGTGTAGTTTTCAAGGCATAGAAAAAAATACAGCCATACAGCAAAAATAAAAATAGCCATTTAACATGAGCTTAAGAAATATGTTAATCAAGAGCTGTTTTTATCTTTCAATCAATTCCTAAATTCCACATAAACTTATATTTCCTTCAATAAAAAAAGGGAAAACATTTGCTTCCTACACCAAGAATAATTTCTTCTCGCATTGAAAATCAACCGCCAATGATCCACCGTGTCCCTTACCTCAGATGACATTATCAATACAGTGATTAATCTCTGTATCCGTACAACTACGATACGATATGTGTACCACTGCTCTGACTACCAAATGCAACCTTTAGCCGGCACCAGCCCAATTAGACCGAACAATGCCAAACATCCAGGTGTGACCGGCTATTGGTGCACGCTGCTGTTAATCATGGATCCGAGACAGGCCAGATCATCTACCACCCAGAACCAACCAACGGGGCATTAGATCGAGGGCTTAGATTCGAGCATGCACAGGAAGGTTCGCGGATCTGATTTGACCATTGTTTAGATTTACCACCCTTACGCTCTCATGTTTATCCGTGTATGTGTGTGTGTGTCGAATGTGTCCCATCCGACACGGAGCCGCGCAAAAAGCAGTACACGTGACGCTTCTGCCACGGTATCCCCATCCAATAGGCGGGTAGCTAATAATCCCGTTACAATAATTTAGATCCCTTCCCTTTAGAGCTTAGAAAAAAGGGCCCCCCAATTCGCCCCTATCCGACCGGGTGTCGAAGAGCATCAAGAACAGCTGTCGGGGAGCCGGGTTGTGGGGTCGTTCCTGATATTCCCGTTCCGTGCTCAGTGTTCAGTCAGCGTGCCGCATTACCGCACTACTGCATGGGGTGGGTTTGTTTTCGGGAAACAATGGATTTCATAATTCGAATCTACAGTCAACCGCCTCCACCCCGAGCTTCTTCCGGTAGCTAGATTACGGTAGAACCGCGACCTAACCGCGGAGAAAGGTCAGACACATAGGGAGTGCACATACATACACACGGTATGCGATGCGGTAATTCCCATGAACTTCTCGCTCGCTGTCGTCATCACAGCATAACGGGCGTTCCGACTTCCGTCTTCACTGGTATTGGGGGGTGGTAGGGGTCACGATCACGCAACATTCACTAGCGTAAACCGGAATGAAATAATGGACATCGAGCGCCAATGCTTATGTTTTGCCTATGCTCGCAGTGGTACGAGGTGTAAAGGAAAAGGCAAATAAAACGCACTGTCAACGAGTAGGGTTTTTTTTTAAATAAATTGTGTAGATGTGTGTCCATATGTATGGACGATAGGAGAAAGGGGCTTTTCGATTCAGTGCTGGGTTGCGGATGATCAAGAACAAAAGAACCTACGGGCCGCACAAACATAAACAGAGACGCTTGTGTACACACAGGGGCGAAGCGATAAACCTGGTCTGTACCGTTATTTTCAGGTCAGTTCCCGAAGGAAAAGAGACGGGCGAGCAAAAATAGAAAAAAGATAAATAAAAGACAGCAAACAGAGTGAGAGAGCGACAGAGAGTGTGATAAAAATACATGGTAGCAGGATGATGTATCGGGCTGTGCATAAAGCTTCTCCAATGCAAGTGAGTAGCAGAACAGCTCAACATAAAAGAACGTGATGGAACAGAGTGAGATAGAGATAAAGATAAAAATATCCAAAAGAAGAGAGATGGAGAGAACAATTCAAGAGGGTTAAAAATTTAAACCCACTGTACGAACCCGCATACACACGCAAAAAAGTGGATAAAAAAGAGAGCGCGCGAGAGGATTCGAGACCCTGAACCTGAACCTGAGCAGCCAATGTACACCGAACGATCATCTTCTTTACTCATTCTACCCCTCAAAACCGATCGCTCGTGAAGGTGTATGTGTGCGTGTATAAACAAATCCATCAGCGAACCACACGGGTAAAACAGGTGGAAATAAACACATTCTCTCTTTCCCTCGTTTTGCTACCTCGCATTCTCTCACCCGAGAGCTTTTACGCTCAGTTTTACGGATGAAGAAGCTTTTTCTGGTGGTGGTGCGCCTGTGTGTGTGTATAGATCGTGTATACCTTCACAGTTGGTACCTTGACCGTCAAAACCCGGGCCTTGGCTTTCGGTGCGTACTTTGCGATTTAGTCGGCTTCAAGACAAAACTCAGACAGGACGTCGATGAGTCCGGAGAGTCCGTAACAGTACGGGAAAGATCTCCGCATACATACTGTAAAGAGCGTCCTTACATGGGAAAACGCTTGCTTTGTTGCTTTGCTGTGTATAGTGCGGCGCAAAACGAGTTGAACAAACTTTTGCGCCTGTGTGTTGGGGGGGTCGTGTAGTGTTTGGGAAGCGTGTTGAGCATTACATAAGTGAAGCTGGAAGCTTGCGGGCGAATATTGCAGTGACTTGCGCGAGCGGCTAGAACGCGAACTCGCTACGCTGTGCGCACGCGTGTGTACCTTCGCTTTGCTGTCAGTGTTCAGAGTGATTGCGGATTGAATGACGGAGCATTGTGTGAATAAAAAATACATATACCATGCTTTTGATGATGAGCTTTGTTGTGATGAGTAGTGTGAATAGTGTGATATAGCTCTACCTAATTGTGTGAACGTTCTTGCCGAGGCAACGTTCCAATTAAATCCAATCAACTGCAGCTGGTGATCGGTGAGGCGGAAAATTGCGAGTTAGAAGTTGAGAATTGTTAGGGAAGCAATAAGCCAAGAAACGTTGGAAAAAGTGACATAAGTGCAAAAATAAAGAGTTAAACGAGCAGTGGAAAAAAAAAATCAGTGGTTGATGCTCATAGTGAAGACGAGAGCCACAAAACAAACATCAAAACAAGTCAAACAGGAACGGACGTTCATCTATCTCGGGAAAAACGTGTGGATTAGCACACATTAGCAGGCAGACAAGGAGCAGCATCAGGAGCGGAAGACGAGTGCACGCTAGTGTCACCCGGTGGAGTCGGGAATTTCTGGATCGGGATATTGCGACTTAAGTCTGGCGCCCGACGTCGTGATCCCGAGGGAACGAACGTAGAATTCACCTGCGACTTGTTTGAAGGTGTAGTTATTGCCTACCGCAAGCTTAGCTCACCCTCTTGTGCCGTTGTTTGTGGTGCGCTCCCCCTCCGGCCGGTTCGTTGGCCACTTGTGTGCGTTGCTGTGTGTATATTGGTAATTATTTCTCTCCCTCTCGCACTCGTATGTGCTGTGTATGTAATCGGAAGTGATCCAGCGGGAACTTGCGGGAGCATTAGGTGCTAAGCGCTCAGCGCAAGGCACGAGTGTATGAGTTTGTTATATTGGTTTGGGAATTTTTACAACACCGTCGCACTACACCCCACCTGTGAGATATTGGCTCGTGCTCCTCTAAAGTACCTTCGTGTGTGGCGTGTTTATGAAGTTTGTGTGACTGGAAGTTTGCATGACGTTCGTAGCAAAAGCCTGTCGAGCCTGTGCAACGTAACAAAAAAGGGTGTTCGAGTGTTGTGCAATACGTTGCAAAGCAAAGAAGGAAAAAAAAACCACGCTGTGTAAACGCTGTAGAACGCAATTGAAAGAGGCTCTCGCTGGTGGTAGTTTCGTTATCAATAAGCCCAGCAACCTTCAGCCCTGTTTACTAGCAATCTCAGCTCAGCTGTGTCCGGATGTGGAGGAAGCTACCTACGGAAAATTAACATGTGCATCATAATTACGCCCTGAAGGATACAACCACGTGTGTACGGTGCGCTGATATCATCTGTCGTCAGCTTCCGAAAAAAAAAACAACAACCCCGAAACAAAACATCCTATCGCAAAAAAGCTAAACGGTCCCTTCGTGCGGGTAAGTTTTAAAAACAAACGCACAGCACGGGTAAATAGTTGAGCTCATCGTTTGGGGCACCGTGACTTTGCTCACGGTTTGCAGCTACTTTAAGCTACTCGAGTCGAGGACTCGCGATGGTGATACCAGGCCCGTTCTAATGAGCGATCCTCACCTCTGCGCGTGTGCCTTTTCTGAAGGACGCCAGTATTTTTTAATTCTCCTCGTTTTACGTGTACATGTGCTTCATTGGCAGAAGAACACCAATTCATCGAGCAGTCAGGGTCAAGTGAAGAACACGGCACTATGCAGCGGCGTCGTTCGTCGTTCTAGGTTTTGCTGCTCAAGGTTCTAGACGAGCGGATGATGATGATGATTTTGCTAGTTTGATTGGTTGTTGGTACCAACGAGCCTACGTCATCGGAGACAAGTGAACCTTTGGATGCTTGTGATTGGAAGCCTTTTGCGTGTAGCGATGTGACACAAAATTGTTGTATCAGGCATGAAACTACTGCTGAACTTCCAAACCCCAATGGGTGTGAATTCCAAACATTCCTTTTCGATGACTCGCTTTGCGCAATGCACTGGATCAGGTTCTGGAACTGATGCAATTGTTACCTACTTGTAGTAATGTGATCCACATGTGGCGTTTGCCTCAGCTTCTGAGGACTAGAAATTCTATTTCCTCTTCCTTATCCAAGGAATGTTGGGAAGACAGGTATCACTTTCCAGTTCGGATCTCACATTACGCTCCAAGTAGGCTTCAGCTATTACGCCCGGTATTATAGCTTTTCGATTTCACCATGCGCATCCGGAAATCGTTTTCTGGAGCTTCACATCACGTCATAGCGAACATTGCCTTTTTAAGACTGATTCTCTGTGTGTAGGAGAGCGGGAGTAAGAGAGGGAGAGAGAACATAAGATTCTGGAAGCTCTGATTGCAATCACGACTCGGAACTCGTGCGCCCGGTAGTGAGGTTCTTGGCCGGTCGTTTGCGCAACAGGCCAGTTATTAACACCGGCACCTTCCATCACATAGACTTTGCTGAACCTAGACGAGTTGTTTAGATTCAAGCCGCTAGATTCTAAATCACGGTGTGTGCCCTGCGTCCGAAAAAAAACTTCCATCCCATCTTCGTGTGTCGGTAATGAGAGCTAAACAGCCGTCGGCAATGTATGAGGGTGGTCAAGAATCACTCAAGCGCAACCGAGCGCAGGCAGGTGCAGTGGAGAGAACTCGGCCCAGCACATACACATACACTAACATACAATGAACCATGAGGGGGGTTGAGGCGTTTATTACGAGCCAGAAACTCATCATGTGCGCTGCTGACTCATACGCCACCGAGTGTCTAATGCTGCTCTTAATTAAGGGTGGCATCAATACTTGCAGCTAAGATCTGTACAAAAGCACAGAAGAAAAATGAAAACACACACCCCAGAGGTTGTTGGTTCTAGGTACGGTTAATAATTGTTTATTAAAAACATTGTTCATGCACCGTACACTACAGCAGCCCCGTGCATGGTCCATGATCATGGGCTCCGGCCATCGTCGTTGTGGGGTTCCCTTTTTCATTCTCGTTTCGTCAGTATTGCGATGAGTGCGATTCAAATTATAAGGTACTTGCGTTACCTCTGGGCGCGTGACTGTACCCCAGTGTTTTGCGGTTTGCGGAGGTAGCGCGCTGGGAGGGAGAAAAATCCTTGACAATGACATTAAGTAACCGTTCCGGTGGTGAACCGTCATCGGTTCTCTCTCGACGTCGTTTCCACATTGACATTGATGTGGACCTCCGAGGGATGACATGCGCTCATCTTGTTCTCGCTCACTAGCTGTTGCGATTGTTGCGGCTGATTGAGAGATAGAAGAGGAAGGAGAGAGAGATAATGCGAAGAGGGGATACTGGCGTCACTGTGCTACTCTATTGTACGGTTTGATCATGAGGTTTTTCACAGCAGCACGACCAAACCGACGAAGTTCGATTTTAGCACGTCCCAACGGCGGCATGTGATGAAGCATTTGGTGCACCAAACTGTAACCATCATTAGCGACGGATTCAAAGTGAGCAACAAAAAAAAAAAAAGGTTATAAAAAGTAAATCCAATAAAAAGCTCACCCCCGAAACAAAAAAACACACCCACAAAATTAACAATGTGCATCTTGATTGTGATGCGACAAATTCCCTACCACAAACCACCACATGTGGGTGGAATCGATCACGTTGCTTTTTTGGCCGATGATCACCTCATGCCCCCATCAAAGTCGTTTAAGATGTCATCTTGATCCCGCTCTTCCAGAGTCCACTTAAGTCTTATCTCAAATCACACGCAGTGAAACGTGGCATTATGGGTGGCAAAAGAGATGTGTTGGGAAGGCAAAAAACAGAGAAGAAAACACCACGCACAAAATCCCAAGGTCGACGAACCTTGGCGTGCTGAAATAGGACCTTGCTGCGTGACCTCATCTCGTACATGGTCGCCATTTTTTGCGGTTGGGTGTTTTTGCTGTTGTTGCTGCTATCCCCTTCAAGCTTGCCTGTCACTTTCGTTTGACGTTTAAACTGTCAGAAGAGGTGAGATGGTAGAGGACGGGAAGGGGGGTTGAGAACCTCATTAGCATTGCCTGCTTGTGTGTGACGGAGGATGAAGGGAGTTGAAAGAGCGCATGATCATTACGCGATCATTTCGGGGCTGGCATCATCAGCTCACCATCTATTCCCCATTTTCGGGATGATGAGCGAAGAATCGCACATTTTGGACGATTGCTTCATCCTTCTTGTTTTTTTTTCCGCCTGAGATGATTTGACGCCTTTCAGTTTTTTTTTGCGATGCCAAAAGTAAGCAAAGGGAAGAAGCAAACGTCTATTTTTGCAAAGAATAGATCACACCACACTTGAGGCTGGTGTGTGTTGGGGGAAGCTTTTCCAACGATACGCAAAGCAACATCACGTAGTCAAAGTCAAGAACCATAAAACAAAAACTGCTTACACTACTCCAACAACGTGGTACATTATTCACGTTCCTTTCTGCTTCTGCCACTTATCCAACGTTTCTGAGCGCGTGTTCGTGTGTGTGTTTCAGGGGAGTTTACTTCGCTTTTCCATCCTCAATTCTGCTGCGCAGAAACCAAGAAGGCCCTTTTTCCGTTCTCACTTTCCTTTCGGACGTTCTCGACGAGCCGTTCTGCGCGCATACACGGGTGTGTATGTGTGCTCAGAAATTGCGCGCAGCTCCACCGTGCTAGTCCCAAGACGTACGGTCAGTGAACTTCGCGGTGTGAGCTTATCGGCCTCTGCAAGCCGACGCGGCCTCTGCTGGTCGGGTGGTTGTTTCCGAGCCCGCCGGCGAATATGTGAATTTTTGCTCCATTCTTTCTGTTCTTTTGCTCTCTGTATGTGAGCCTCTCTCTCTCTCTTTAAATTTCCAATTTCGCGAAAAAAAACAGAAACAAGAGGTGTAGTAATGTAGTTCGCTCACTTCTCGTTCGCTCACCTCACACAACGAACGGGAAGGGAGTAGGGTTTAAGTGGGGTTTCGAGGGGTGGACGGTGGAAGGGTGGGGTGCTTAGTTCACGCACTCGTTCGTTCTGGATGCGCGGATGTTGCGTTCTTTGCGTTTGCCTGCCCCGGTTCGATGGGTTTAAGGGTTCGTCGATTTTGCGCACATGCGGGGCGAGCTTAGAACCGATTTCGATTTCGTTACTCGTTTTACTTTCATACGCGTTCGACGGACGGCTGGGCAAACGGAAAGAGAGAAGAACCTCATAATGATTTAATTACCATCTTACCATCCCCCATCCCCCCGTTTGACTCATTCGCGTTCGTTCATCCCTTGCAGCTTTGAGAAGTTACAAGTCCGATCGGTGGATTAACCCCAGTTGGAGGAAGTCTGTGAGAGGAAGAAGTACTGGCAAAGCGCAAAATGGAAGCCTTATTAAAGCTTACCTGAGATTGTTTCGCCTACAGGCTTGACTCTTGACTTGCCGTGTTGCCGTGCTACGTTTCTGGAAGGGCTCTAGGCATTCCTAGGCCGATCGTACCACTATGAATATACATGATTTATCTCATCCTCGCTGTTCTCCTCGCATTCGTACGGACTAGCTAAGGGAGGGTGCACGCTTGTGCAAATCCTGTTTCTTTCCATGTGCGAGTTCGCAACTGCATGAACAATGTTCTAGGCTTCTTTGGCAATTCCAAACCAATTCTAGACTATATGCTAGGCAGCGCTTCTTCACCATCACTCAGCAGATAAACAGATTCCGAAGGACAGGAGCACTGATATTGAAGTTACCCTCCAGGGCACGAAATTATTCACCACGGTTCGATTTGTAGCATTCGATTTCCTTTTTATTGGACAGTTTGATGTCCCCTTCAGTGGCGAGTCGGTAGAACTAAGAACTGCTCGGCAAACCATTACCTACGCATCCACTTACAAAAACTCCATTACAGGGAGTTCATTTGCCTGCTTCCCAAAGGGGGCATGAGTGCTCATCCGAAGTGCTAGAACCTCACCGGAACGATTCTTATGGTTTCTGAAGTTTGCTGCCTCTCTACCCACGTCTTGCAGTTGCATAAAATCATAAGCGATGGTACCAACCCGGCCACCCCGGTAGCATATCGGAACCATCTTCACGCGAGATAGAGATGCGCGTGTCTAGGCGATGGTGATGGTGGGGATGGTTGCGGAAAAGCAACAGCAAAAAAAGGAAGCAACAATTATTAAGGGAAGCAGAGGAAAATACACGGTCCGCCACATGCTTGCCGCAACAGCAACGCAACGAGCAGAATGTGATCAGAAGAGATTTGTTTTCCTCTCTATGTATTCTATTTTCTTTGCCAGATCATGGGGAGGGAGGGATCGGATTTGAAAAAAAAATGGCAGCAGCAACAGAAACCAACCGGATAGAACAGGCGAGTTGAACGACCGTGTGGTCCGTGATCGGTGGGATGGAAAAAAAAAACACACTCACAAGCTAAAACTAAAGAAATCATTATTAAAGGGCATTGATTTTTAGAAGATTTTTGAAAAAAAAGTATTTGAAAACACGGCGAGGAGGAATAATTAATCGTACAAGAACAGGGATGGGGCAATGTGTTTTGCTTTACTCCGAATGGAAACGCTCATACATTTGCGAGGTGGTGATCCATCACGATGCGGGAGCATGTGTCAGTGGCGTGTCAAAACGGATCACTCCCCTCATTGTTGAACACCCGAAAAAAATAAAATATTATTTTTGTGGTTAGGTATACTGACACACGGTAAGCTTACAGCGTATGCGTTTTGAGGCACCAGCAAAAAATGGAAGCAAATTTATTTAAACACTGTCATCCATTAGCACTTCCTGTGAAATTGGAGAGCTTCAATCTTTTGAGTTTCATGTATGTCTTTTTCTTTGCCTGCTTACCGATAAGAGGAGAAATAATTTTGAAACAAGGGAAAACAAAAATGCACTAATGCATTCCAAAACTACCTTCACTCCAATCCAGCACGTTGCAAGCGTTGATTTTGTATGTTTTTTTTTGCTCCCACTTAAGTTTAACCCCTTAACAAAGCATCCAATCAAAACAACCTTCTTGCCAGCCGACACACACACACACACACAAACACTTCAACCCCCAAACGTGGTAATGAGAAATCATAAAAAGGTATAAAATTTTCGTTGCCAAAAAACCAAAGCGAAAAGTGCCGAAATGCACACAGCACAAGTAAAACAACTTCAGTCCGCAAGCTCCAAAAACGGAAAGCAAAAAAAGAGAAAAACAAAAGCAAATGACCTCCCGGACACCCCGGAGTAGTGTGTTTTCAATTTCGTTCAGAAAGCAAACGTTCTGTTCTGTTCCTCTCTGCCTTTTCCGCCACCTTTTCCGTCCACACGCGGAAAGCTCCCTAAAGAGTGTCTTCCTTCCTCATCCCCCCCCAAGCACGCACGCACAGTTCGCAAGGGTTCAATGATCTTTCGGTCGTTCGTTCGGTCAACTTCCCACCGAGCCTCCATGTTTGGTGTTTGGTGGTAGTGCGTCAATGTGTGTGAAAGAGAAAGAGAGAGTGAGAGAGAGAGAGTGAGATAGGGTAGAAGAACAGAACATACATTACACACACGAAAGATAGGCCTCTGTACGCACACACACTGCAGAAAACAGTGTGCAAGTGTGTTGCGGTCTTCTCTCTATTATTCCCTTTTACATGGGCCATTT